>JAGFMF010011412.1:1829945-1895542 GCA_019455555.1 Galemys pyrenaicus
TCTGTCTGTGGTGAATCCTCTCACCCCCCACACCTCTGGCCTGTACCCCAGTGCTTGTATGCATAAATAAATAAATCTTAAAAAAAAAAAAAAAGAAAACTGCATCTATATTTTTTGGAAAGTCAATTCCTTCCACCTATATAAGTGGGCAACAATCGGCTTAGGGGGAGGGTAGCTTACATGTAACTATATGCCTTGCCATCTCCCCTAAGGAATCTGAAGGAATAACATCATAATGTCAGCAGAGATTTGGGGTTGTTCCTTACATAGTAAAAGAAAAGAAGTCTTGACTCTGATCTCCAAGAGTTTACTAAAATACCTACATTCCAGGGCTCAGCTCATCACAACTGTGAACATAAATCAGATCACAACTGTGAAATTCCAACAGAAGAGGACTGGGTGTAAGTTTCTCCACGAAATTCACCAAGAAGATAACCAGGCTCTTCTTCCCAGTCCTTTATCAGTTGTCAGTGAACCCAGCATAAGACACTGGAGCTATTCTGAACTGCGGTTAGCTGTCCACGCTCCTTTCTCTTGCTAGGTTTTAGGAATATAGAGGGCAGAAACCATAGCCAGTATTACATGTGAGTTCTGACTAGCAACTTTGCTTTGCTTCAGTTTTCACCACCTGTCAAATAGAGGTAAGTGAATTTAGCACTCATGGTGGTTGTGAGAACACATTAAAATGTGCTAATACATACAACACACTTAGAAGGACGATCAGCAGTAAGTATTACCATAACATTTCTCCCTCAAAAGTGCATGGGGCAGAGTTCACTTTTTAAAATGAGTGAATGAACGAGATATTTTAAAATCAACGTGGACCCCAGTCAATCACATTTTTCTCAGAGAAAGATCCATAATTGAAACAGGTATTGAAAAAGACAGTGTTTTCTGGGGAATGAACTGAAAGTCAAGGGAAAGCAAAAATATATGTGAAGGATCTACATGAATTAGCAGTAAAAGAAAGCCAGGAATACCAAAGGAGGCAGAGCTTCACAAACTTCCAGCCCAGCAAGTTTTGGGGAGTAAGGGGTGGAGCCTTACAAATTGCAAGTTAGTTGCCCTGAGCTCATTTCAGAGGCTCTCCCATCAGATACCCAGGTTCTCGCTGATGCAACTTTACCATCAAGACTGTACTTGTATTATATATGATGTGTCTTTGGTAACATGTATCATTTCATTTGCTTCCCACAACAAGGCATCCAAATCCCCCTCCGCTATCCCTCCCACCTCCCTGTGGCCTCTCTCTCCAGACCTCATTTCCCGTGAGTCTCCATGACGCTGCCAGCCAACCATTCCAAACCCTCCTCTGCCTCGGGACAAAAGCTGCACAGATGTGGGGAGAGCTGGCACTGGGAACACTCACAGCACCGTCATCCTGTCCCAGCGGGATGGTGGTCGTTTTTCTCAGGGGACCAGAGGCAGAAAAAGGGGGGTAAAAAAAAAAAAAGAAAGACTGAAGGCAGAAAAAGAGGGATGACAAAATAAGCCATTCAAATCAAAAAGGAAATGCATGAGTGCGATTTCTATCAGGATACCCAGTGGGGGGCAACGGGGTGGGAGTGGGGAGCATAAAAACAAAAGAGGAAAATGTGCACAACACAAAAGTCTCTTGGAGGGGTAAAATGAGGGAGGAGGGAGTCGGTAAGAAATAAGGTTGAAAGGAGTTGAAAAAGCAGGGACTGCTGGGGGCTCTCAGCTGGAATCCCTCAGGATCCTCCTGGCTCCACCCTGGCCCTGTGGAATTGTTAGCTTTCTTCCCTTCTTTCCTCTTTTCAAGCCTCCGAATGCCTGAAAAATTTCAGTTTTTCATAAAAGAAAGCAGCATGTCGTATATGTCAGCAAAGTCCCAAAGAAGATGCAAGATTTTAAAAAAATCCACGCATCCTATGGTTTTGCAGACCATTCTCCACATCTCAGCCTCTTGCCCCTCCCCCATCCCTACCAGACTAGTCTTAAAAGAGCCCTTAGAAGAGAAATAAACTGCTGGTCATCCTCGTGTCTGAGAGGATAATAACCCCCCAGATTCCTGTGCTGGGGCATAGTCCTAATTGTGGCCCACACAGTTA
This sequence comes from Galemys pyrenaicus, assembly GCA_019455555.1. Taxonomy (NCBI): domain Eukaryota; kingdom Metazoa; phylum Chordata; class Mammalia; order Eulipotyphla; family Talpidae; genus Galemys; species Galemys pyrenaicus. The sequence goes on from JAGFMF010011412.1 coordinate 1,832,018, forward strand.
CTGGGGATATCTAGGAGGGAAGAGGCCAAGCACAAGGAAGAGGGGCTGAGAGCAGTAAGGACGCAGTGAGCACACATGCCACATACAGTCCGCAGCGCACCTGAAAAGGAACCACCGGATTTCTCAGAACTCTAGTCATTAAAGGCATCTTTATAGTCGACTTTGAACTGCACTTAGTCTATGAAGCTGCAGGAAACACTTGAACTTGTGAGAATGGTTTCCCCTCGGGATCAGGCCTTTCTCTACATGTCAGAGTAGACCACTTCCAATAAGTGTTGCCTTGGAATAGGGAACCAAGGTCATTGAGGTCCATCCACTGCCACTGTCACTATCACTACTACTTAAAGAAAAACTCTTTTCACTCTTAGATAAAAGATAAGGTCACCCTTTTTGTCTCTCATGTGAATTTTCCCCTTTTCTTCCTTTAATGTACAGGTCCTTTAATTCAGGATCATACCCTTAGTTTGCCCCATTTTGCCTTATAATTTATCACCACGTAAATTCTCCATACACATATTACTAACTAGTATTAACCTGTCCAATGCTGTTTTGATTACTTGTGCAGCCCAAGAAGAACCCAGAGTAGTGGGGGATTCGCCCCAGAAACCCAATCAACCTACTTTTTAAAAGACTAAAACTTAAAAATAAAATGCAGCTGTTAAGATCAGGTACTGTCTCTCAATCATTGGCACAGTGCAACATTTTCATTCATTTATTTTTTCACGTATGTGAATCCAAAATGATCTCACCCATCTATTGCAAAACTGTTGCTGATTTATGAACACCAAGCCATTATCTGGCAACTATCCTCAGGTCCCAGTCTCACTGAGGTCTCTCAGTAAAGGCAATTTTGTCAGACCAGAGGAATTTCAGGGTCATCAACATTCTTAAATTAGGGGAGAGAGAGGATTCCTGGATTGTGTGGTCACTCAAATAAGATGGTCAGTGACTGCAGAGAGGGCATGTGGGTGTTGAATAGCCTAAGGCATGTGGGCAATGATTCCATGTCACTGGGCGATGGGCAAGCTAAAGAAAGAAAGGACTTGAAATACGCAACAGAACAGCACAGGTCTCCTTTGCACCTGAGCTAAAGGCAAAGAAAGTAACAGTCTATAAACTCTGTGCAGAAAAACCAAGCTCTTTCCCATTAAGGAACAAATAACCATGGGAGGTGTGTGAGTTTACCCATTTACTACAGTGGGGGTTCCACTTTTTGTTTTGCCTCTTACCAGCTTTTGGAGAAGTCACTCTGAAAAAGGAAAAACTCCTAAGATTATGTGTGTGTGCACATATGTGTATGTAACCAGCAAGCAGAAATTATGCTACCATGGGTTTTGTGAGCTTTGCCCATAGAGGAACACTTTCAACTGCAGTGGGGAGAGTGGTCGGGGCAGCAGATGGATAATGCACAGCCGACCAAGAACACACCATATCTATGGAGGCTCCGACGTTCTTCATCCCAGCCTATGAAGTGGAAGAAACACTCTAGTCCTATTTGAACACTTTTCTTTTCCTAAATCACTGTTTCCCATAGTCCAGGGCAAGGGTTCAAGCAAGCCATAGAGAGTGAGAAGGTACTGAAGTTGAAGCAGTGAGACAACTCTAATTGGACTGTTCTAATACCGACCTCATGAGGGCCTCTACAAGGACCAAATGATAGGATGTGTTTAGTATAAGCATTTAGCATGTAACATGTGCTTGATAAACGGTAGCTATGTCATTATTTGTAGCCTGAAGACTTAGTTTTTCTTTACCAGCAAATGCTTGAAAATGGTCACTCTATTTTATTTTTGTGTGTGCTGGTCCATAACAGGTAGTTCCCATTAGCACGCCACAAATACTTGTTGAATTAATGATTAAATAAACGGATGAATGGGTTGAGACATGCTTGTTAAGCTGAATAAAAGGGGAGAAAAAAACAATATGCATATATAGGTTTACTGTGGAAGGTATGCAAATCACACCACCCAAAGATTCTCAGAACTGGTCTCCTCAAGATTCCCTGCTCAGGCTACAGAGTATTATTTCAAGTTAAGATCAGTGAAATCCTGTGAGGCTGAGAAGACACATTTGTTCTTGCGTATGTCTTCTAGCTTTTCTCTAATTGAAGAAGAAATGTTCATGTGCTAAGTTTCTGCTCTTTTCTTAACTGGAGAAGCAATCATTGCTTTTCCTTTTATGACCTTGAAGGATGCACTCTGAAGGGATCTCATACAAATGCAGGTGTATCAGTGACCATGCCGCTAATGAATTCATTTTTTACTCTCAGAGTAAGGATGAGGTAACCCCCTTCTTGTCTGCCATGTAAGCAGACCATTGGCTCCCCTGTCCCACCATCTTGATGTCCCTGGCCTCTAAGTGCAGTTCACTTCATTATTCTTTAGAATTTCCAGCCATGTAGAATTCTACAGATGTATCACTACATTACTGATTTTTTTTCCCGTTGGTAGCTCATCTGATGCAATTTTGATTACTCATCCAGACTGAGAAGAACCCAGAAGGGTATGAGATGACTTATTTTGTGTCCTGTTAATTTAGAGCCTAAATTGAGGTACAAACAGGGTGGCCTGCTAGAGCTTACAGAGAATCTTTCAGGATCACCCTGTGCCATATCTAATAGGGTAGAACAGTCCACTACTCCTGCAAAAACAGCCAATCCAGGCCAATTATATTCTCTTTTTTCCTAGAAACACTAGAAACAAGAGAAGCTGGAAGCAATGATTGAGATTTGGTCTTCATGACATGTCAACATCTAAAGGGCTATTAGAGGAAGATGCCACAAGCCTACCATCGAGGACATGAGAGCACCAGCCATTTTCAAAGAGAATCAAGTATGACTTGGGTTGAAAAAAATTAAAGAGATTCAAACAGGGGGGAGAGAGAGAGAGAGACAGAGAGAGACAGAGAGACAGAGAGAGAGACAGAGAGACAGAGAGAGAGACAGAGACAGAGAGAGACAGAGAGACAGAGACAGAGAGAGACAGAGACAGAGAGAGACAGAGACAGAGAGACAGAGACAGAGAGAGACAGACAGAGACAGAGAGAGAGAGACAGAACAAAGATGGAAAAAAAATATTGCTCATTAATCCTCAAAACAATTAGCTCTAAATATGGGTTAGGAACCAGTTAACTTCCCCAGACAAAAACACTTCCCCAAAGCACATTAAGCCTGGCAGCATTTGTTTTTGGCTATCTCTTTTTTTTTTTTTCAATTAACTAGCTAATACCCACTGCAAAGATGTCAACATGGAAATGATTTCTATGACCTGTCTGGTTAAGTGGCCCCTCTGTGCCAGTATCTCAATGCTGGCTGCTTCAAACAAGCAGGGAGGGCCAGCTAAAAGTGGGAGAACATCCTCACCATTCTGAAGATACCCTGGACTGGATGGAATCAACTGGGAAAATTCCCTTGTCAGGGGCCAGAGTTCCTTAGTTGGCTGCTACTCACCGTGGTCAAGGAGATACTTGACGATCTCCCCGCTGCCGGTCTTAGCTGCGTAGTGAAGGAGTGAACAGTGGTCTGGTCCCCGAATTAGCAGGCTGCCTCCATTTTTATAGCTTTCTATTAGCTGAAAAAGAGACAGAAGAAAAGAAGTTCAACAGCATCCAGACCAAGGGAAAGAGCTGACCTGTGGTAAAATAGAAGTGATGAAGCAAACTACAAGTTTCCCCTCAGAAGATGCAGAGAAAAGTCAAGAGTATGAAGCAGCTTTTCTGGGTTATCATTCCACAAGGTGGCTAGCTGCATCCAGCTCTGAAGAGGGGGTGTGGGTGCAGAATGGTCTAAGGAAACAGGAGCATGCTAAATTAATAATTTCTTTATGTTCTTTTCTCTTTTTTCTTTGCTGGGCCCTGATCTCTTTCTCAAGGGATTGGGGGAATGGTAGGAGGGAGCTGTTGAAGGAAGAACTAAAGCTTCCTGTGTTTACTCAGCACTTACTTGAACGACTAATAAGGCTATAGGCAGGGACAGTTCAGTCTGTTGGGTAAACTTCTTTCCTGTCCTTCACTTTTTCTTCAATCTCTAATGAGCTCTAGCTACTAAACACAGATGCTGCTTCTGTTTCCCCGGTGAGCTCACTGCACATACACACACAGTACGCACACACGCACACACACCCGATAAGGTCAGAGATGGTTGGTAAGATGGGAACCAGGACTCAGAGAATATAGTAGGAGAACCCTAAAACCTGCGAACAGACTGGAAAGCAAGCCAAATTGTGCAGCCTGACAGTAAGTTGGCTAGGTGAGAATGTGGTCTACATTCATGTAATGCTGAAGGTCACAGAAAGAGTAAGTGGGTCCCAGTTCTCCAAACTGCGGAATAGCAGAGGAGATGAGCCTGGACCTTCCTAGAAGTAGCTGTAGGGCAAATAAGGATCAAATAATCTAAGAGCTAATAACCAAAAGGAATGTGTTTACCATCAAGAAGTTAAATGGCACCACATTACCAAATATATCAACCATCCCATTTGGTCAAAGAGAGGGAACTCATAGTTGAAGCTGTCACTCAAACACAACCACAGAACAACCATGTGCCAGATGCCAGGAGACAAAGATGAATATGATCCAGTCGCTGGCCTCAGTGACCTCACAGTCCATGGGGGATGGAGATGTGTGAAGATGTGCACAGTAATGGAGAAGAGGGTGGTGAAGTCATCCGCAGGGATGAGGGGAGCATAACGCAAGACTGGAAAAGTGCCATAGATTTCCTAGGAAAGGACCACAGAGGAGTGAAATGGAAGCAAGGAACATCTGGGGACTTTCATCCCTAACCTTGGAGACAAGGACAGGAAGAACTAGCTAAATAGCTAATCACATTTAACAAATATCTAAGAGTCCTGTGCTGTTTGTCTGCATTAGTTTATGATACTCCCCTTTTTAATGGTCAGATCCACAAAGGATTTGGGTTCAGATCCAAGCCATCAGCAGCCTTGATGCTGCCTTTCTGGGGTGTTTTTCGGCCCTGGGAACATTGAGTTAGTCTGTGGGCGTCTTATGTAGCCCAGTGATGGGAGCTTCTCCAACAGCCTTCACGCTGGGTCTCCTGGACCTGTTTGCTGCTGAACTGCTTGTATATGCGTGCATGTGTGCACGTGTGCTCACTGGCTCGCTCTCTTTTACACAAACACAACCAAAGAAGATTAACACTTAATCTTCATTGTGCTTTCTATATGAGAGTGAGAAATGTAAGAAAAGGGAGAGGAAAAAAGAGAAAGAGTATTAAAAAGAAAAACCCTACGTCTTTATGTTTCATTTCTCAGTAAATAAGGTTTTAAGGCATTTCTTAACCATCTATGATATAATTATAACCCAGGCTGTAATAATACATACAGGACAAATATAGTAATTGCCTGTCTCACAAAAAATTTTCCATCATGTACCCAAAAATGTGTGATAGTACACCCAGGGATTTGAAAAATCTGTCACTGAGACTAAAGGCATATAAAGAACAAAATGAATAGGTTTCAAACGTACAGTAGTTTATAAAATTTTCTGGTTTAGAAGCTGACAAACAGGGATCAAGCCTTACTCAGATCCTAGTGGGAAGACTGGCAGGGGGTAGAGAAAGTGTGTAAATATAGGGTTATATGAGAGAGCTGGTTTAATTCACTGCAGGGAGATGGTGTTGAACTCACAGCTACACTGTTTCAACACTATGATCTGGATAGGGTGAGGGCATTATGTGTCTAAACATAGCTTATCTAGGTGTCCGCCATCTTCTCACTTTCTGCTAGAAACCTGTTAAAAATGTATCGCAGGGGTCTCTCAGTTAATTCAACAGATGTGTCTCAAAAGAAGTTGTGCACCAGCAGTGCTTCCAGCTTTCCTTTTTTTGATATTTGTTTTATTTATATATCCATATAAGAACTAGAGTGCAGTCCAGAGGTGCTGGGAGGTGGGTGAGAGGATTCACCGAAGACAACGATTGGGGAGCAGAAGAGGTGGAGCTACTGAAATTCACTGCTGAGGGGAGCAGCAGGCAAGACAGACTATGTCTTCTGTGCCATGTGGGTCACCTCCCTGGCCAGGAACTCGTGCTGCAGTGGCTGCGGATGCTTCATAGTGTTGCGACTTAACCCGCTGTACCACCAGAGAGGCCAACTTCCAGTTTTCTTTTAAGGCTTTGGTTTCTCAGTCTGTAAGGGCACCAAACTGTCTAGTGAGATAGGTAAGAAACGCCTCTGGCCCTGGCCAGATGCTGAAAGCACCCAGCAGGTCAGTGCTGGCGTGGCTCACACAGGGACATGCAGGCAGTCCAAAGAGCAGATGCCGCAACTTGATATGGACCAAATAAGATTTAAGAAAACTCACAGACTGTATTATATTTTATGACAAGCATATGATTCTCCATTCTGGTTAGCTGTTAAAAAAAAAATAAAGACTAACACTATAGTAATATTAGTAAAATAGCTAACACTATAGAGTCTCAATAATACAAATGGTCTTAAGAGCTTCAAATGCATTACTACAGTCAATCATCACAACAAAGTGAAAGGCAGTAGAATTATCCCATTTTACAGATGGAGAACTGAGGCACAAAGAGAATTAAATAATTACATAAAATTACAGACAATCAATAGCAGAGCCAAGATTTGAACCCAGGCCATCTGATTTCGGAATTTACATTCACTCTAGAGGTAATAGTGACCACTTTTTTCTCGCTAATCTACAACTACCAAAAACCCTAAACACAAAATAAAATGTTCATAGTGGATCAGAAGAATATCTTGTTTTGGTTAACTGTGATTCCCAAACTGCAAACTGTATCAAGTTGGAAGGTACAGGTTCTGGCCCAAAGACTGCATTCTGGGTATTGGTCAGGTAATCCACACGAGTGCATTCACTTCAAGATTGGATCTGAATAGCAATCTTTATATGTCAAATTTAGCTTCTAGAGAGTAGGGATTCCGAGCACTGTACGCAGTGCATCCCAGGGACAGGGCAAGTGAGCAAGGCAAGTGGCATGGTGCCCTTGCATTCTATTGTTAGAAATGTAGAGACTCTTCTCACCCTCTCTAATCCTCAAAGAGCATCCTTCCTCTTTCCACTCAGCCAGCACAGGCAAGGGGATGATAAATGACATATGGGATCACGAACATTTGGTGAGAAATGATGTTGATTTAAATTTAAATTATTAAAGCATCACCAAAAGTTTGGGTAGGAAGATATCTTACCTTCATAAGATCACCAGTTATTACTGCCTGCAAAATTGCTGTGAAAGACAAAAGAGAGATGTCCCATTAGTAGAAGACCCTCTCATGAAATACTACAAAGAGCTGGATCTATATTTTGAAGAAATCATCTACATTTGGGGCAGGAATCAGGAAAAGAGAAGCATGCCAAAGACTAATTTATGAAATAGACTAAGTCTTCCTCTCAAGACTCCTCTCAAGACTCTTCCATCCAAGTATCCATCCTACCCATCATTCTAGAGCCTACCTGAGTCTCTCCCTGTCAGAACAAGGAAAGAGTTAGAGTCACATGGATTGAGTTCCATCTTAGCTCTGACATTTATAAGCCATGGAACATGGGTGAACATGTCGATCTTTCTGAGCCTCAGTTTCCACATTTGTAAAATAGTAAGTCAAAATCTTATAGGATTATTGAAATGGTGAATTTAATCATATAAATGATGCTAACTCATCAATGGATGCTGACTAAATGTATGATTGTGACTTTTTTTTGCTCCCTTCTAATAATTCCTTCTACTTTGTTCACTTGGTATTCAAGAAATTACCAAATTACCAGTTATTTTTCTTGAGTGTGTGTGTGTTTTATTTTTTTCATAATAAAAAATTACCTATTGCTTTGGTTATCAAGAGAACCAAGAAGCTGGTCAAGAAGCAAAAAAGATATTTTAATTACGGTCTGGAAAAATAACCATGCGTTCGGCATCTACTTCATTGGTGATTTTTATGGAAAGTACTCTTAAAGTTCTAAGTAACCTAAATTCCTTATAATAACATAATTTTAGGATAAAAAGGTGCCTAATGATATGTGTACACCATGGGGAATGAGAAAATATGAGTCTAAGGTAAGGCAACAAAAGCAAAAATAAGCAAGGTAGCTACATCAGACTGAAAGCTTCTGCACAGCAAAGGAAACCATGAACAAAATGAAAGGGCATAAGTACCAATTGGGAGGAAATATCTGCACATCATTTATCTGATAATGAGATACTATCCAAAATACAGGGAGAGGTCACTTAACTCAACAGCATAAAGCTGAACACTTATAAATGGGCAGAGAATGCTAAGAGGTATTTTCCCAAAGGAGACATGGAGATGGCCAACAGGTATATGAAAAAATACACAACAGCCCTAATCACCAGAGAAATACAAATCAAAACCATAATGAGCTATCACCTCACACCTGTTAGAATGACTACTAATGAAAGGACAAGAAATACCTGCTGTGGAGACATGGAGGCCAGGGCACACTGTGGACTGATGGTCGGAATGTAAATGGACACAGTTACTATGGAAAACAGTATGGCGGTTCCTCCAAAAATTAAATAGAATCACCAGATGGCCCAGTAATCCTACTCCTGGGAATTCTTCCAAAGGAAATGAAAACATTAGCTCAAAAATATAAATGTGCCCATGCCCACTGGTGCAATATTTACCATAGCCAAGCATGGAAGCAACCTGAGTGTCTATCAGAAGATGGATGGATGAACAAAGAAGTGTGATTGTATGCAACACACACACAGAGGAATATTATTATTTAGTCATAAAATAGGAAATTCTGCTCTTTGCACCAATATAGATGAACCTTGAGAGCATTATGCTAAATGAGTCAGATAAAGAAAGATAAACAGCATGTGATCTCACTTATGTATGGAATCTAACACAACAACTAAAACTAAAATCATAGATAAGGGGACAGACGGCTTGTTGCCAGTGGAGCGGGTGGGGAGTGAAGTGGGTTAAGGAGGTCAAAAGGTACAAACTTCTAGTTACCAAACAAACGTGCTGGGGATGACGTGTTCAGCACAGGGACTATAGCTAATAGCTTGCATTTTGTATTAGAAAATCACTAAGAGTTGATTTTAAAAGGTTTAAGACCATGTGCAGTGATCATATAGCAATACAGACACATGTAGACGCGTCATTGTTGTACACTTGAAAATCACAGGCTAAATGCCATTTTTTAATTAAAAATATGAATATATGATTTGTCTACTGACAATTATGGTTCTTAAAGGGAACTTTTGCATTGGGTTGGTAATAATCCCTTCAGAAAATACCTTAATTCTAAAAACAGCAACAACAAATAGATTGGTTTTAGGCTTTGTCACAAAATTCTAGAAAAATATTATTTAGATTTATTTTTCAAAGTCTCCTTTGTCTGAGTAGTTGCTAACAGAGCCAGCCCAAAGTGCAGTATCATGGAACCCCTGATTGTTGCTAAGTCAAGTTCACAAAGATTTTGTATGAGCATCAAAGAGACCCAGGTCACACAAACAAAGAACTACAGAGGCAGGTGAGACTCGCTCATTGGCCCAGAGATTGGGGGGGAGGGGATGGAGGGGGTGGGGGAAGGTGCCTTCCTCTGGCCAAAGCAGAAGCCTTGCAAACCTATGGAAATAATGAGGGCTTCTTGCATATGGGAAGAAGAAAGAATGGAAAAGAAAGCAGAGGAATGGAAGAGGAAACAGAGCCATTTCCATCACCAGCTATAAGTCGCATACTCTTCTCTACCCGTGGCCCCAGCACCTGCTTGGCAAATCATTCATGCAATTGGTCATTGAGCTGATAGAAAAAAAAAAAAAAAAGATGGATGAGGAGTGAGGAAATAACACAAAAAGAATGAATACAACGTTATGTGTCCTAAGGGGAGATGTATCCCCCCTCTTCATTTGATAGATGGAGAGACTGGGGCTCAAAGCAAAGAGAGTCTCTGGAGGGAGAGCTAGTCCATGTGTCCAGAGCACTCACTCTCCAGTGAGCTCTGGGTTCCATGGAAGATGAAAGATGGGAGTCTGGCAAGGCTCTCAGGCCTACAGTGCTGTGAAAACAGATGCTAATTTTACTAGACACACGAGTTTAAGAAGTCATTCTATCTTTTTGAAGTGATTTTCATATTTATAAAAGAAACCTAGCAACTGCTCTGTTTACCTCTCTTTGGGAAGGATAAAACCAAAAAACAAACCAAAAAAGGGTTTGTTTATAAATAGCTATGTTAACAGAAGGGGTGATTTTCAGAACTTTTAGAACTTCATGTAAGTACATGAAAAAGTATGGACATTTCAGAAAGAGACTGGCTGTTAAAGTCAAACTGGGGAGCGAAGCCAAGGGGACATTTGGCTCTCAGGGCTCATCCACCAGGAGAAGCAAGAATGAAGGTGTTGAGGCAGGGGGTACTGTAGCCCAGCTTGGAAAGCCCCTATCAAGGATGGGGAGAGAGAGGCAGGAAGAAATGTATTAGCACTTGCAGATGAGAACAAATGAGTTGGATTTTTACACTAAAGGACATTCTCTTGACTGAAGCAAAATACCCATATCAGGAAAGAAATGAAGTTATGGAAACTACAGGAGAGGGGGTTAATGCAGACTTGGAACTTGCACATAGAAGTTCACACACAGAAGCATAGAGCCAATATTTTAAAAAGCATATTGAAACATTTTCCAGAAATGAACAGAAAAAAAGAGGGAAATAGGGACTCAAGGAGAGAGAAAAGGAAAATGAATTCATTAATTAAAGTTTCAGTGCAATGAAATTTGGCACATGTCAGCATTAAATCAAGACAATGAGACTGTCTTCCCCCAAACAAAGTCATTGTAAGGAACACTGTGGAAGGGAAGACAGGAGAGAGATAGGGAGGGAGGGAGAGAGAGAGGGAGGGAAAGAGGGAGGGAGGGAGGGTTATTGGCTAACTGGTGTTCATAGATTTCTTGGAGGAGGTGAAATTTAAGCTTTTAGATGATGCATAGAATTAATTAGCAAAGAAGGCTTGGGAAATACTTACAAAGTGAAGGGAGGATGTGAACAGAAACCTGGAGTTACAACATGCCCTGAGGGAACCTGCAAAGAACCCTAAATTATCTCCTGTCACTGCTGCAGAATTCCCCAGGGGCCACTCCAGTAAAGCCTCTGATGTCAAGACAGGACACTGGCTTTTATCCCACAGGTGATGTGAGGCTACTGAAGAATAAGTAAGGGGCACATTACTGTCCTCAAGTATGCAGTTAGTTTCTGTTCCTCTCAAGAAAATAAAGTATGATCTGCTCTCAAGCTTTTCTCCAGATTCTCCATTGTATAACCTCCTCCCATTTCTATCTCAGACTTACTCTCAAGCATTATTATTAATAGGTTTCCAACAGCCTCCCAATTTAAAGTCCTTGTGAACAGCTAGAGGATCATATAACAGAATCATAACCACAAATAATTTCCAACTGTCTGAGGTGGAAAGCATGAATATTTACTTTTGAGCCAAGCAACACACCCAAGGGTAACCATTACGCAAACATTATTAGGCACGACTCCCACTTCTCTCTCCTGATTAATGTTCTACCCTGTAAGCTCTGTTGTTTAAGATTCCTTTGCAGAAAGAGAGCTTGAATCCATTAGTATTCAACTCCAGTTACTAACCTTGAGAAAGATCACACTTAAGAACAAATAATGAGTTGTTATGATGACAGTATCGCTCTTCATTATTCCTTGAGCTCTATATTTGCTTCCTTGCTTTTTCCAAAACTCCTTCATGCCCAGAAAAACAATGGTTTCAAGTTCAAAAAAGAAATGGAAATCCAAGTGTCAAGGGAACATAAAGTTTTGGGTAGATGCATAACAAACTTACTGGACAATTAAATCATGTAAACTTAAGTAGTTAGACCAGGAAGTATAGAGGTAGAGAGTTAACAAATTTGCCATTTTTAGAGGTTAGAGGATGAATCATTAGTTCACCTGAAAGTGGTTTCTTTTCCTTCCAATGCTTCGGGCATTTCCTTCAATGCCTTCCAAGAAAGCTCTATCTAGTAAACACCCAGAGACAGAACACTAGACTGGGAAGCCAGAGCTCCAGGAAGGGATCACTTGTCTTCCTTCTCACAGCCTCCTTTTAGCTCATATTCCCAGGAATCCAGATGTCCTCAGACATCTGAGCATGGAAGGAAAAGAGGGCCCCTATCGCCTGCAGCCAGCATCAGGGAGAAAGCCGCCCTGGGGCCACTGACTAGCCCACTGCAGCTCTGGGGACTGTCACTATACAATCTCCATCCTGTCAGGGAGCTGAAATCTTGGCAAGAAGTTCACATTAGAAAAGCACATATTGTGGTCCTGTCTCACTGCAAGGGTGCAGGCCCGCTGGTGCGTTACCTAGCTGTAACCTTGGGTGAGTTAGCTCACCACGCTTCAGTTCTCTCATTAGGAGGATAAAGATAAAAATCACTCTTTTGAGATTCTGCCTTGCAAATAAGCTCCAGGAACAAAGAATCTACCATTATGGTCTTCTGCATAGAACACTATGGAATACTAATGTCTTTCACCCATTATACAGGAAAAGAATCATTTCTCAGCTGTAAAATGATAGACTAAGGACAGACACATCCCTAGGGTCTGACCTGTGAGTCCACTTAGAGGGAGAGTTGAAGGTCGTGATCCCTGCTTTACTGATGAAAATATCTAAGAATAGAAAGTATACAGAACTTGGCAAAGTCACATATATGTCTGTCATTCCGAATAAAACAACTGAAATAACTACACTGGTGTACAAAAGCATCCCCCCTCCTTTCTGCAGGGAATACATTCCAAGACTCCTAAGGATGCTGAGAGCCACATGGAGCCCAAATCCTGTAAATACAGTGTCTTTTCCTATACGTGCATAAGCACGTAAGATGCATTTGTCTTATAAATTAGGCAGAGGAAGAGATAAACAATAAAGAGACAATACTAAAATAGGACAATTAAAACAATATATTGTGATAAAAAATTATTCCTTGAGTTTACGTGAAAATTGTCTCACTCTCAAAACATTTTATTGTATGTATTATGTTTATAACTGAAAACACAGAAAGTGAAACTGTAGATAAGAGGGACCACTGTATATTACATAGAGTTGCAACTCTGAGCATTTACATCTGTTAAAAAAGTTTAATCTTTCGGGATCTGTCATCTTCCGGCCTTCAAATTAGTATTCTACCATCAAGTGATTTATCATCTGCTAACAAAAGCAGCCATCTAAATATTTTTCTTTTCATTGTGGAACAAAAAAGTCCAAAGTAGAAACAAAACAGTTGGACAAAGGATATCTTGTGGAGACACCCTAAAGGTCTCCATAAATAAACAGGTCAAATCACAAATAAATCAGCTGATTTGCTGAGAATCGGAACATGGCGTGGCGTGTTCTGCATACATTTCATCCTTAGTACTGTCCTCCGCAAAGAAGGATCACAGCCTCACACTGTCCCTGCAGAAGTTGTCACAGCCCACAGCCGAGGCTTGCACTTGGCTTTAGATTAACCCTCTTCTCCTATCACAGCCGAGGAAGCTGAGGCTTACACAGTGAACTGACCGTCCCAAGGTCACACAGCCAGCAATGAACTGAGCTAAAGGAACGCTTGCTTTTTTTATTATTTTCTTTTTTCCATGTTTTCACTTATCTTATTTGTTTCTGATCCCTAGGTCAGAGTTTCTTCCACCACACTGTTTCCCCTTTGTTTAACTTGGAACTGAGTGGGGGAAAATTAAAACAAATAACTCCAGATAAAAGTTTTATGAACACATCCTGTAAAAATGAAGACACGTCAAAGCACAGCTTTAAGCGCCACGAGTGTAATGTCCACAGCTCCCATGACCTGACTGGGACTGAAGTCTCCAGACTTCCCCTTTATTCCAAGTTACTTATTGCTGAGCCACAAAGCACGTACAGCCATAGAGGCATGCACAGAGCTGCCCCAGAGCCTTCTTCTCTGAGGGACATATTCTGCAGAGTTTCTCTTGTGTTTCCTTCTCCTTTTCAAGCATCTAGCCATGACATATGAACAACTAACTGTGAAGGTTTAGCTCTCCAAAATGGAGCTTAGTATGACTGTCAAACATAGCAAAGGTAACCAAACACACACTGAATGACATCAACAATCCCTCTGAATTATGCTAATTAAGGATAATGAGAAGCTGCTCATGAAAATTGCTGTAACTAGTAATGTTTCTACAAAGTCACACTGGACAAGTACAAAGTGAAGTGAGAGGAAGGAGTGATTCGATATTTCTAAAGGCCTTTGCATTTTCATACAGGCCTAGAAGACAACTGATAATAGGACAGGTGTCGAGTTATTTGCTAATCATAATAGGTAAAATACTGAGAGGTTTTTACAATACAGTATCAGAGTCAAGATTATTCTTTTAATGACACACAAATATAAATCCATTTTCTTTTATTGTATAATAAACCATTCCAACACATTGTGATTTAGGATATAATTACTTGTTTTGTTCAAGAATCTACAGTCTGGGCCATAAACAGCTCTGCAGAAACAGCATATCTCTGGGCTACCTGGAAACAGCACGGGCAGCCCCACTAGGATCTCAGAAGTTTACTCTCGGGAGGGTCGTGCTGTGAATGAAACTGAGGGCATCTTCATCTGGGAGCTTTGGCTCCCCTTGCCAGAGCATCCATGGCCACTTGGGCTTCCTCTTGAAATGGTGGCTGGATTTCAAAAGCGACCATCCCAAGGGAGCCCATAGCTGAGGAGAGGACAGAGACTCCATACCTCCCTAGGAAGTGTCAGTCATATTGCAAGGAGAATGTGTGGGAGAGGAGATATTGCTAGGAAAGTGTCTGAAAAGTGCTGTCACATTCTACCCTTGCACTGTGGTGTTCTTTAAGTCAGAGGCTTGGTGTGGATTTTCAATCCATGTTGAGACGTGACCATGAGCAACAGCCTTTGGTCACCTGTGTCATCTATGGGCGTGTCTTATATACAATGTCACCTGTTTTATGTCATGAGCATTCTAGAAAAAAAAAAAATCAAACAACCTGAGAACTGCTTATCTGAAGGACCACTTTTTGGGCAGGAAGAAGAGAGGCAAGCAGAAGACTAGACATTGGAATTCTACCTAAGGTGGTCTCTGTCCAGAATGTCTCTTTGATACTCAGAGGTGAGACTCTTTCCTCCTCCAGCCAGGCAATCACTCCTTGAATTCTAGTCTTACATCCTCTTACTCTGCCTCTCAGTTTCTCCCCTACTGCCCAAACAAGGCTGAAGTGTGAAGAACCCTTATCTCACAAGGCTTATCATCTTATCGCCATTGTGATTAATCTGTCAGTGACATCTAAAAGCCATTAAATGCAACAGTAGTCTAATATTCAGACACCTCTGTGCCAAATCCCTCTTAGAGTCTGTAATCATAGATGGGAGACATAAGCAGGTTTTGTTTCTAATGACAGAGCTAATCCTCCAATTCAATTACTCCGTGCTAATTGAATGCATGGATGTATATGAGTTCTTTCCATCTGCTGCAGCAATCCTTTTGAAGCTACTATTAGCATGGAAGAGGTTTCCTGTTTGCAGAAAAAACAAACAGCCCCCATCTAGCATTCTCCCTGGCAGAAAACCTCCACCTTGCTGCCAGGGAAGCAGGATGCACAGCCGTCATGCAGAGGCTCCCTCCTCTTACTCACCACTGCAACCGGCCATAAACAGTGTGGGGACCAGATGTCCTCCAAAACATCCCATTTGTTTATCTGTTGTTGGGAAATGGTTCTCTGATTGTTTCACATGTCTAAGTCCCCTCCTGCAATTAAACTACAAGCATAGGGACTGAGCTTCCCCCTCTCTTTGTTTTAGTCATATTTCATCTTCCCCTGAAAACCTGATAGCATAGGAAAGACCTGAAATGTTTCATAAGTACCTGATTAATATTTGTGACTGGTGATCCAGCTGTCTTTTAACAGTCTTTGAACTCTGGATTAAGGAAGACATTCGCGGGAAGAAGGGAAAGCCCGTTTTACCGGCCCTTGCTACACCTGGCCATTACATTTAGAGTTGAAAACATTTTTCAAATCTCTTTGGGTGTTTAATGGGGCTTACTGGATGCAGCAAGTGAACCAGATATTTTACATCATGAGCCAAATCAGAGTTCTGCATTAATCAATGATGCATATTACCTCCTGGACCAGTGTTAAACTTCATGAGCTCGCCAATTTGCTTTGAGCCCAGGGTTACAAAAGACAAGCTCATAGGTATTAAGGTGCCAGTGGAGGGCATTCTTTCCACAGTCACTTTGGAGGTGACTGTGTTACTTTCAGCCAGCTGTGTAAACTAGGTGCCAACTGTTGCAGGGAGATTGAGAGGGGTTCTGGAAAATATCTTGTTGAAAATCTACACAACTAGAAATTGTTTTCTTTTAGGGATGCCACAGTAATATTATTTTTGAATGCAGTAGGTCAACATATTTTTAATTTAGTAGCACCTTCTAAATTCACATCTATTCTCTTAAGACTAGAAAAATATAAATTCATTTTTAGCATCAACATTAGAATCCTATCAACTACTTTTATTCAATAAACATTGACCTTCCACCAAGAGGGGGTGCTTTTCACATTTTTAAAGGGTTTTAATCTGATGACACCTTACAAGATTCATGAACCCCACATAATTATAGTATACAATAACACTCTTTGTCCTTCTTAGCATCTGAGAAAAATAATACGTATTAAAATTCTTAGTACATTGTAAACTACTTTAGCCAGATAAGAGATTAAAAATATTCTAGTATTCTCCAAAAATGCTTTAGCCCTAGAATGTCAAGAGAATTTAATTTAGATTGAATAACTTTATTTTTTGCTTTCCTGGCTCTCAGATGATAAAGCTATAATCCTGAGTGGGTAGGAAAAAATGGAAGAAACTAATAAATAAGGTTCTTGTTAGCCTTACAGATGAGAGGAGGCGCCATGGAGGAGAGGAGGTGAGGTTGGCCTGTCTATCCAGAGATTTAGAAAGAATCTCAGAGATAGCATTAGGGCTCACGCTTCACCCCCTCCTCACTGTCAGGCCAGCATTCCTCCTGTGACAGGTCTCCTTGAATTCCTTTGATGTACTTTAGCATGTCCTTCAGGATCTCTACAAGGAGTTAGAAAACATGTACTCATATTTCATTCAGCGACAGGGCAAGCAGATCCTGCATGGCCTGAAAGTGATGGATGGATATTGGTTTTAATCAAACATCAAGACGGCCAGGGAAATGGTGTCAAGAGCTGAGATGCAAGCCCAGATGAGTGTGCACTGGAGCTCACATGGATGATAGGTGCATGAGTCAACTGGTCGTTGGGCTGTAGGGCAAGTGCCTTATCAGCGCCCAGCAGCACATGGTACCATGAGGCCTAGTTCACTGAAAAGAGAGTTAGCCAAACACTCCTCAGTGAAACACAAATAAAGTCACAGAGGTGTTAATAAAGCAGAGGTCACTTAAGGGACATCTACCAGCAAAGTGCACAATTAGCAAAAGTGCATGATTTAAAAAAAATCCCAGGAGCTTTCCTCACTTATCAGTTGTAAAGACAGACAAGATCCTTTGTATTCACAATCAAGTTATTTAAAAAAAACACTAATTTTGACTCTTCCCTGTATTGGCATATGATAGAAACTCATTGAAAGCATAAAACAATAAGTGCTTTATTTCACAGAAATGAAAAATAAGTTGTAACTTTTACTTCAACATTATGCTAACTTGACAGAGCAGTCTCACACCTCAGCAGCAAGAATTATAAACAGTCAGTTCTGAAGTGTGCTTAAAAGATATAAAACACAACAGGCTTCAGTATATTAGGAAATCCTCAGTGATATTTATTAAAGAGCAAATTTTACTGGTCAGTTGCTTAAAGAGAAATAGAGACAAATCTTCATTTTTAGGAATTAAAATACTTTTAAGAAAGCAAAGTAAGACTATCTATAGTTAATGTGTGGGTACTCACACATCCAAATGTAGTCCCTGATTGCCAAAGAAAGAGTGTGATGTAGATATAGATTTTCTAAGGAAGTTGTAAGAAATCATTCAAAAAAGGGAAGATTTGCATTGGCAGAAAAGGTGGGAATAGAATTCCCTGTGGAGAAAAACGGAAAAAGATAAATATCGGATGGTTTCACTTATGCGGAATATAGAGAAACTAAACAAAAGGTCAGGAAAAAGACAAAAGTTGCAAGCTGACCATAGATTTGAAGCACACAGTGGGGAAGGGGAAAGAGTCAAAACAGGGGCGGGAAGAGCACAATGCACCATGGTGATGGGTCACCGGTGATGTGGTGGTGAACTACTACGGGGACTGCACCTCAGGGGAGAAACCAAATGCTGTCTAAAAGTGAACAACAGCGTAAGAAAATACATAAATTTAATTAAAACAAAAAATAATAAACTGCTGTAAAATGAGAATATAAGATCCTGCTATTTGCTAATACACTCAACATGAACAGAACACAGAACTATACAAATTATGAAATGCTGTCATTGGAGCAAAACAGATAGACCTCCAAAGTATTAAACTAAACAAGTGAGATGAGAAAAATAAACACTAAGATTCCATTCACATGGAAAATAAAAAAGCAAGACCAATGACCAAACAAAAATAAAAACTAGATCTTAGAAGAACAAAATGGTGGGTACCAGAAGGGAAGGGTGAGGGGAGTGGCCCAACTGGGATAAAGGGGTGACTGTATGTTGAAGATTGGGAATGAGACTTTTGGTGGACGGCATAGTGTAGTATAAATAAACGTTGATCTGAGATCTACATAATGTTATAGACCAACGCTACTCCAAGGTAAAAACCAGAGCAGGGTACTGGAAACAGTCTTCTAAGGACCTAGAGAGTTTCCATTTATTATGAATGAAAATCTCTCAGCTCCACTATTTTCAGAATATACCATTGGCCAAGACTATCATCCTCTTCCACAAAGACAACAGCGCCTTAATTGAAAGAAAAAAGGAGGGATGGCTGGGAAATCATATGCTGGAAGACAAATGTCTTTGGTAGGCTGTGCTTTTTGTGCATAAGAAACCCTTAAGATCAGTTAGGGAAACATGAGACTAGAGAGGCTCAGCCAGTGCAAACGGTCAGCTGCAGACACAGTATGGTTTAAGTGACTTTTTTTCTGTCGTATGTAAATACTACTTATCGTTGTCATCATCATCATCATCATCATTATCATCATCATCATCATCATCATCATTTTGGCAACTGCCTTCACATTCTAGGGAGAAGAGGGGATGAAAATGTCAGCAGACTGATCAAAACTCAGTGGGGTCTGGCTAATTATAAACCCCTTTATAGGATAAGCAGTGGGGCTTTGCTGTATCAAGAGGAAAGGTGGAGACTGTAATGAAATGGCAATGTCCTGTTGAAGAAGGCTGCCAGTGTGGAAGTTGTCTGCAGCATTTATACTAAGGTGCAGAGCTGCTTCTCTCTCATCTCAGAAAGTGGGTAAGTGGCGAGATGCTGAAACAACAGTGTCATTTGTCATCATCACAGTAGAACGACAGGCTGGCACTCCTCTGCAGGAACCCATGTCTGTGCCCCAGAGAGATCAGGGCACAGAGACTCTGGAAGCCCCTTTCTAAAATTGAGGATGGAATTTCTGGTTTTTCCTCATGAGTTTCACTGCCCAATATTCTTTCCTGGTTCAGAGAGCTGAGTCTATTGGATAGAGTGACCTCAATGTCAGCTTGGCCAGTCAGCCTGATGAAGAGACCAAGGCTGAACCAAGTGATCTGCTGGAAATTACCCAACCTGCAAAAGGTAGAGGGGTGCCTGGTTCTTCTGCTTCCACGTCCAAGATCCTCATTCTTGCCCAACCTTAACTGAACAAAATGACAGATGCCACTCTTCCCATTGGGCTATGACCTGAAGGGAGAATTTATCCCAGTGAGCTCAAAAACCAGTAGGTTTGACTCATTTCATAAGTCTGTGAAATACAACTTATCAGGTCTATTAACAGAAAAACACTTTCTCACTTGAGTTGACAAGGTAATTTTCCCCACCCTCTTGTGCATGATTATTTGCCTGTCTTGTCTCTTTTTTGGGTTAATATTTGTAAGCAAATGATGTGTAAGAGAGAAAGCTAACTGTCACCTATATCGTCTAATTTAGTCCTAAATCTGCTGGATATGCACAATTATAATCGTCATCCTCATTTGGGGATAAA
Source organism: Galemys pyrenaicus (assembly GCA_019455555.1). Lineage (NCBI taxonomy): Eukaryota > Metazoa > Chordata > Mammalia > Eulipotyphla > Talpidae > Galemys > Galemys pyrenaicus. Next base: position 1,852,159 of record JAGFMF010011412.1, read on the forward strand.
AACAGCTGAGGGTTAGTGAGGATGAGTGATTGTTCAAGGTCACACAGATGGTGTGTGAGAGACTGACCTGTGAGCCACGGAGCCCCAGATGTCCCCCCCATGTTTGACTGCAGAGATTGTCACACTGTTCTACAGTGTCACCGGGTTGTGAAATAACCCTCTTCCCAATGCTTCCCTAGTTAGCACAGAGCGGGGAAGTTTTAATTATCTCTATGCCCCATAAGTTTCAGGCTTGGATGAGGGAAGGTGCATAAAATTAAGCTGCAAGGAGAGAAAACCTGTAGTGATGAACCGCTCATAGGTGTCGTGAGATGTTTTGCGGGCTGTGGGGTGGGAGGCTGCACTAAGCTAAAAAAAAATCACACCCTAAAGTGCAGGGCACCTGGAAATGAATGCAGAAAGTGAGGACTGAAAGACAAGGTTGGCAAATGAGGAAGCATTTGGATGACTTCAGTGTTTTAAACAAGAACAACACTGAGGAATATTTTCACAGCTCTAAGCCTGATAACATAGGTCTCAGTAGTTTTAATAGACTGTCTAGGCAAACAAGAATGCACACAGAAGACATGCTCTATGATGCAGAAGTTACATATCCAGGAGTAACCTCTGAATCAACTGAAAAAGTGACTACCCCTTCTAATATTTGCAATTGGTGATCATGGTATGAGATGCTAAGGCTAAGACAGTGATTCACAGGCCTATCCCTTGTCCCCACCCACTTCTTTGTAAGAAGAAGTCGCCAAAATGAAAAATAAGGGTATCCCTGGTGGCACACGGGGTTAAGTCGTAGCACTATTAAGCTATCCTCAGCCACTGTAGCACGAGTTTGATCCCGGCCAGGGAGGTGACCCATGGCATAGCAGACCTCTCCTTTCTCACCTGCTGCTCCCCTCAGCAGTGTATTTCAGTCAATCTGCCTGTTCTGCTCCCCACTCTGTCTCTGGTGAATCCTCTCAACACCTCTACTGCTGGCCTGTACCTCAGTTCTTGTATGCATAAATAAATAAATATTAAAAAAAAGAAAAATAATTATAAGTGGAGCATCCTGTAGGAAATGCCTTCATTGGAAAGTAGAGTTCTAGTCAAATAGGAAACAGACAACAATTCCCTTGCAGGGAGACTGCTACAGTGGCTGCCAGTGTATCTGCACAGGCCCTGGGAAGTAGGGGTGTTCATATAAACCAGATCCTATCATTTCATACAGTAAACACTCTAATTTAACACAGTGAACTTTTTAAAGTAAAATCACACTTTAATTCTCCATTCTGCTAATGTACATGACTACACAGGAGCCAAGCCAGGCATTTCCCGCTCCCTTTTTACACACTTATCTGTAAAATAAGGGACTCTTCTGTAGGAAGGAAATCTCTGAGCTGCCAGAGGATCCCTGACACCTCGCTTTATCTGATGACCTCTTCTCGCCCACCCACTTTATTTTTTTTAAAAGATTTTATTTATTTATGCATGCAAGAGCTGGGGTACAGGCCAGAGTCCAGGGAGGTGAGAAGATTCACCAGAGATAGAGCCGGGAACAGAACAGGCAGACTGACTGAAACACACTGCTGAGGGGAGCAGCAGGTGAAGCAGAAGAGGTCTGCTACACCATGTGGGTGCCCTCTATGGCTGGTGGCAGGGACTGAACTCATGCTACAGTGGCTGCGGTTTGCTTCATAGTGCATTACTTAACCCACTGCGCTACCAGGGAGGCCATCCACTTGAAAGCAAACCGGGAAATTAGTCTTCTCCTCTTCCTCAGGTTCTTTTTTCTGTTACTTTCCTACTTTGCAATGTTATACTATATATACCCTTTAACTTAAATATTCTCTGAGGACAAAGGCAAGCTAAAGCAGAGTTGAAGGTAAATCTTAGAAAACAGCACTCCCCTTCTCAACAGACCCACACACATTTATCATAAAGTTTCCACAGACAATTAGATAACTATCACCAGCAAAACATTCCAAAGGATCAACAGGCCATAGGGCTACCACGACTGCTGAGAGCTCACAAATCTTACTAGGAGGGGGAATGAGAGAGAATAGCAGTCAGGACACAAAGACTGATAGAACCTGATTTTCGAAGGCCCGGATTTTGTTTTATTATTGTTTGCTTGTTCTGTTTTATTTTGTTCCATCATCAATAGTGAATTGTCTGTTTTCCTAGGATCTGTGAAAGAAGACTAGTCAAAGAAAAGCATGCTGTCATTTTTCTTCTTTTCCTTTCACACAGTCTTTGGGGAGCACTCAGTGAGGCCACCATAAAAGGCCAACTTTCAGTACATTAGTAACCAAATTTATTTGGAAAAGGACCAGGGTAAACCTATCTTTTACAATAGGGAATCATGTTAATGAGGCTATAGTGGAATTCAAAGATGTGTAGTGAAAGTTTCTGTTTGCCAACACCACATACTGCAGCAGATTTAACAGTAAGACTTGTATAGAGAGAATCAGTTCTGTGCCAGGGCACAGCATAAAATGGGGCAACATCTCTATTCATTGGATTTATAGTTAAGTAAGAAGTGCAACACCACCCATGGGGAAAAAATTTGGACTACACTCAAAAAAAAAAAAAAAAAAAAGCAGTAAATGAATAGGGAAGGAGGGAATCACGAGCACTTGAGCTGTCAGGAAAATTCATCATTGTTTGTCCTTAGAATCTATGGCAGTGGCTCCAAGACACAGGATTAATGAGCACTGAGGAGGGACCATGATGAAGGGGAGCAGAGGTGGTCTGCCGGAGAGATGGTAGGAAGGGACATGAACCATGTGGCTGAGTGAATCAAGGGAGGTGAGATCTGGAGAAGGAGTAGAAATAATCTACTAAAGCAGCATGAGCTGAATCAAGGGTGAGGAAGAACCTTAAATGTGAACACTAAAATGTTTGAGTCTAATTAAAAAGCCAATGGGGGATTCCACAGTCAGAAATTGAAGAAAGGGCAAAATAGCACTCTACAAACTTTGCACTAGCTACCCCAAAGTCATCACAAAGCGGCATATTATGACGGCCAATACTGTGAGCTCTTCCTGCAAGGAAATTTAAGATCTACAGATGATTTCACCTATATTCTCGGTCCAGTGAACTCACTACAGCTTACTAATCAATAGCTAGGAGAAAATAAAAGAAAAACAGCTAACTTTCTTAATCTACTCTATTCTGGTCATAGTTGTCTTTCTATTGTGCAATTTCCTTAAAGAAATAGGTCCCTTGCAATAATTCTACCCTTTTAAGAATAAGTACTAGTGATCAGAAATTAGTTATTTCCTTGATTATGGAAATAGGAGGTAAGAGAAGTAGATCAGGATTACATCTTCAAAAAGTCAGAGAGAGAAAGAGAGATATTGCATGATCTCACATGTGAAATCTTTAAAAACCAAAACAAAAAACAATCTCACAGATACAGAGAACTATTAGTAGTTGCCAGAAGTAAGGCTGGGGTGGGAGGTGTGAACAATGGGTGAAGGGGTACAAACTTCTGAATATAAAATCAGTGTTATGGGGTATAATGGTGACTACAGTTAATAACATTATATTGAGCATTTGAAAGGTGCTAAGAGAGTAGCTCTTAAAAGCCCTCATAATATGAAAATCAAATTTATAATTATATAGTGATGTTAACTAGACAAAATGGAGATCATTTCACTATAGATACATACAGCAAATCATCATATTGTAACCTAAAACTAACAAATGTTACATGTCAAATTAAAAAAGTATCTTTGAATTGTTCCTTCTGGGTCAAGGGTACTATTCACTAATATAAAATATCTCATCTTTAATAATCAATTTGACCCATAATCATGAGGACTCCATTCAGCAAAAAGAATCATGATTTCTTACTAAATGAGCTCAAATCCCATTAATACCACTTAGAAAAGAGGAGAACAAGATCTGGCTCTAGATTACTTGAGTCTGAGTCTATGCTGTAACCCTTACCAACTATGCCACGTGACTATGAACAAGCCATCTAATAGGGTCATGCCTTAGTTTCCCTACTGATAAAATGAAGTTCGTAACAGTACTGTGACTGTTTAAAGATTAAATATATGTAAAACATTTAGCTTAGACAGTTAAGTACATAAAGTCAGGTGCAACCTTAAAGTATTTAACTTCTCTACATCTCGACAGAACAGACCTTAGGAATGCATTGCACTTATCAAGTTTTAATAAATGCTGAGTTTAACGAAACTTGTTAGTTTTAAGTATGCATAAGAGCATATCATGACAAACAATTTCAAGAGTAGCTAAAATTATTTTTTTAAGACACAAGGAACCAGACCATGAGTCCATTCAATGTTCATTATTCAAAAATCAATTATTTTTAAATTAATTTTTGATGGCATCATGGGAATTTTTTAAAAAATGTAACTCTCAAGGCATTTGATTTTTATTTGAATAAAGCTGAGTAGCTTTTCTTTTTTACAGTAATGGAAATAAGATAAATATATCAAACTTTCCTAATAATTTAAACAACTGCCAGATTTAAAAAGAAATTGGGAACAATGAGAATATGGTGGAAGAGTTGCCACAGACTTTTTGAATATTCCAACCCTGTACTTGCAGAGAGACCAAATAATGCCAAAACAAAACCATAGGGTTAACCTTTAAAACAAAAAAGGTAACAAGTTATTCTTATAAACCTCAAAATCACAAGTAGCTGGGAGAAGCTACCAAGTGTCAAAAGACCTGTGTACTCTGGGGAGTGGGGCAGCTGAGGGACTGAGAGCAGAAAAGCCTCCAGACGGCCAAAAGGTGTTGGCTGAAAAGTGCGGTGGTCAATAAGAGAAGCTGTAGAAATGGTGGATGTTGCCCATTTCCATGGAAAAGGCACACAAGGGCCCTCAGAGAGGAGGCAGAGAGCACTGCTGACCGAGAATGGTCAGAACCTGCTGTCCAGGGCTCCCGTTCTGGATGGAACCCAAACTGAGAGCAAACCTCTGAGCCGAGTGACACTGAGCAGAACAGGAGCCACAAGAGTAAACGAAGAGCCTGGGGGAATGAGGAGAAGGACTCGAGGCAGGAAGGCTGAGGAAGCAAGCTGCCACATGCACCTATGTGTGTAGACATATGTGTCCATAAGTACACCTTAACTTATATGTATTACACACTTTTGTGTATCTTCTTGATCTGTATGTCCAGATTAGCTGGATGAGCAGACAGGTCCAGAAACAATAACCGACAGGCTAGTCCCTAGTGCTCAGATTCTGGAATGAAAAAGTACTTCTCAATAAAAGAAACTAGAGACATGATGTACAGAACAATAAACACGGAAGATGAGTCTGAAGCATCTTGTTATATCAGGCCCCAAGGACATTACCCAGGAGCATTCGAGTAATGTCAAAAGATCTTAGAAGCCCACCTGAAGGTACAGTTCCCCTAGCCAAAGGCAACATTTTTGAAACTTCAGTTAGAAGAAGTACCGCAACGCACAGATATCCGTACAACATTAAGTCGTTAACTCACGGAACTAGTTTTTTAAAAATTAGTCATTTTTAAAGTGATAATGAACAAATTATCTTGATCATTTGATAATTGCCAGATAAATGAAAGCTCATACCTAAACACTTATTCTGTTCATTAATAAAAATAAAAAGGGGGCTGGCTACACCCACCCATGTGCAGTTATGTGGGCTGTGTCCATGTGTGCACACACACGCAGTCACAGCGGGATATGCTGTTAGCTGGGACAGGGATAAACACAAGGCAAATCTTAACAAAAGAGCAGAAAACAGCATTTCTCTCTGAAGGAATGGAAGGCCAGCTTGGAGCTTGTGGGTTACTATAAACGCTATATATGTGTGTATATATATATATATATTTTTTTTTTTTTTTTTGGTCAGGACACTAGATTCACAGCAGCTCCTTCTGTTATTATTTAAAGTGAGGCAACAAACTGCATACACTTTAATGAGCATTATCTATTATCTTCCTTTCCAGGAAAATTACATATACATCCACGTATTTACGTCAGAGAGAAAAATGCATCTAGGTTGTGAGCTAGGAGCAGCCCCTGCTGCTTTCCCAGGTACCGGCCACAGCACCAGCTTCTGCTGCACAGCTGCACAGGTGCTGGCTGTTCTGAGAGGCCCAGCAAGGGACAGCTAAATTGGCAGAACCGAATCTGCCGGCTCCGCGCAGGCGAGGCCCTGGCACCTGAGAATTGAAATGATGAAGTGATAGGTCCTGACTCAGAGGAAACAGCGAGGCCCTGGCAATCCATCACTGCCAGGCTTATCTTCTGACAGGGAGTGGGGCTCCAGCGTCCAGATGTAGCATTAAAATGTAATGCTTCCACTGGGACTTAGCATGGCGGGTTTCCCTGAAGCTCCGGGTTCACTCACTTAACTAATTATGGGAGAATGTGACATCGGTATTTACTTTTTTTCTACAGAGACAAATCATCCCCAGCAGGAGGGAGAAGTTGTTATTTTTTGTTTCTGTTTTGTCATTAAGAAGAAATTATTTACACAGTAGTAACTAAACTCTTGTTAGAAGAAAATATTTTTTCTCCATAATTATATCCATTCGCCTTAATGCTGACAATCATTTCTTTTGTTTCTTGGGGATATGGATAAATGAGCAAGAGCTAGGGGTTAGAATTGATCTGGAAACTAGCTCTACTACTTACTAGGTGTGTGATCGCAAGTTATTCAAGGCTCTGAGCTTGTTTCCCTGACTATAAAATTGAAGGTAAAACATTTACTGTGCAATGTTATTTGTGAAAGACGAAGCGAATAACATCGTTGAAGCACTCTCTTTAGCACAGGGTCTCTGCACAACAGACATCGATACCTTTTAGCTTTTATTCCTGATGACGCCCATATTCTGTTATATAAATAGGAACATTTTACATTCCACGTAGGTCTTGGATCATCCATTCAGTGTGACCACAGCTAATCATGAAGGGAACCACAAGCTAAATTGCGTGCTGACCTTTCTATTCCTCCTCACCCAGATATAAAAAGGTTTCTGATGAAAATTTAATATTTAATGATAATGGGGAAGGCACAGATTTCTCCACTCCCCCACACAGCCTGCCCCATCGCATCTAGGAACTTTTCAAAGACGGTGGGGCCTGGGGGACACACATGGATCTCCCAGGGAACCCACACTCACTCATCTGCCTCCTGGTTAATGTTAGTACTGTTTTGTTTAGGGAACTTTTAACTTTTAAATTGGAAAGAGATTTCACAGGTGATTTCCTAGCTGACTGCACAACAATCCTGTGAATTAGGCAGGGAGATAGAATGAGCCCAATTTTACAGAGAAGGAAACTGAACCCAAGAGGGTAAATGAGAGAGCCACAATATCCAAGTTTGTTTTCTACGAAAGGGAAATTGGCGGGGGATGAGAATGCCAGGGTGACTGGGCTTTGGAAATTTAAGGTTTTCCAGGAATGAAGTCTATTTCGGAAACCAAGTGAGGAAAGTGAAAGAGAAGACTAAATAGAAAATCAAGAGGCATGGGCCTGCCATTCCAATTTCATGATCCATTGGCCTTCTGTGCTGCAACGTGTTCACCAGGACATCTGACAAAGTAAAAATGCTACTTCTGACCTGTCTGACAGATATATTTCAATGCCATTACTGAGCATAAATGTAAACTTGGTGATCTGATATTTGAGTTTTATGCTAGCCACAATAAATATGAAGTCTCAAAAGGTACGCCCTCAAGACAACATTGTGAATGTCAGGTAGAAAGTCTTAGTTATAAAAAATAATAATAAAAATATTACATGTGATTTTTAAAAATCATGATAATATAAAAGAATCTAATTTGGCTCCTATTTCTTCATTTAATCACACACACCAATTCTTAGAATAATTAATTCTAAGGTATTAATACTGAGCAAGTCTTTCTGATGACAGTTAACTTTTAGGACTTCAAAGGATACCAACATATGTTCACTAACAGTTCACAACCCCTTAAAATTTCTTACTGGACTATAGAATTGTAACTCAAAAGTCCCACCTTTACAAAGGGGAAGACTAAAGTAAGCCAAGGTCACTAAGTGGAACCCTAGCTCAAAACAAAAACAAAACACAAGTTTCCAGTTTATCATTTGAACTTGGAAGCATATGAACATCTAATTATACAATGTAAAGCTTAGTCAGAGCAACAACAAGGAGCAAATAACACACAATAATGAGTTATCATTAGCTGGTTGATTGCCTGATTCTCACTGGGTCTGAACACAGTTTGCCCTATCATTTTTATAGATATGACAGAAATTCACTACAATATTGGAAACAATTTTAATGATATAGTCACAGACCAGTCCTTCCTAAAGCTCCCTCTCCATCTCCTTAATTCATTCATTTAATAAACATCTTTTGAATGTCTGCCATTTGTTGGCATCTATAGTATAGAACTCACAGAACTGCAGGGGAGAGAGTTAAATCAAGTCTCAAGTTTGAGTGTTAAGTTCCGGAATGAAGAAAATGTGCTGTAATGATAACTGGGAGAGACAGATCTCAGAGAAGAGGAGACATTCAGCAAGGTCTCATACTGCAAGTATAAACTGTCTTCTGGCACAAGGCAGATCAGCCTCCTGTTAGGAAAAACAGTATGGACAAAAGCACAAAAACACTCATAAGATGTAGCGTCTCATGGCTAAAGAACAGAGCATGGGTAGAAGGGAAAAGATACCAAAAGAAGCAACAAGAGATGTCATCCTTTTGGACTTTCTATTCCAAATGAAAACACAATATTGGAATTCTGCTTAGAATTTTCTTCTGTGTTGCACTTGTCTTTTAAACAGATTTCATGCAACACACAAAGTTTGGTGCTGTGTGTGTATATAGTGAACTAGAAAGAAATCTGGAGGTACAGGTACCAGTTGTAAGCCAATTTCAAAAGTTCAAGTAACACATGGAGAAGTCATAAAGTATTAGGGATGGGAGAGAAGTAGAAGAGAAATTTTAAAAATACAGTGGTGGTATTTAATGATCAGGTAGAAGCAAGGAGATGAATAAGGCAGCTTAAAGCAGTTTTCCTGGTTTTGCTTGGCTGGCTGCATGGATAATAGTACCCTTGGCTAAAGCAGGACTGCATGATGAGGAATGCCAGTAATGTTCTTACAGTCCTGGTTTATTCCACTTTGAAAAGATTAGTGACTCTTCACTTCACATTGTAGAATGCATGCCATTCTACATGTCCCTCCCTCGAAACATTAAGAGGGGGAAAATTCTGTCACATGTCATATCGTGTCTGCCTATAACTCCATATGGCACATTTGCAAAACATAATTAAATTGTACAACTGACCCATTGTAGACATTTAATGGACATTTTTGAATGACAGATGAATAAATGAATAATTCCAAAACTTAGATGTGACAAAATTATACATTTTATCATTTGAATTGAAATATTTTTTTCTTAAATACAAACAATCAATTCAGCTGGCCAAGCATCACACCACCAATCAATCAGTGTCACTTCAGGCTCAGAACACCTTTGGAAATTCCAGTGTCCGGTCTGGATGGGGCTTTGGAGACAACCTACTACCAACCCCCTTTTAAAAACAAAAATCTGTGATTCAAAGAACTGACATGGCTAGTTAGCCCAAAGCCACAAAATGGGACTGGTGAAGAGACAGAAATTACACAGAGCACATTTTTGTCAACCAAAATGGTTGTAACAGATTTGAAGATAACATATCCAATTTAGCTCAGATAAATTCAGTTTTAAAAGGGCTTTACATTTCATACAAAAAAAAAATGCAAGACTAACATCTTAGAAACATTTTCTTAAGTAACTCTTGTCTACAACAGTGAAATGCAAGGATCAGAGCTAAACTTTTCATGAGTTAGGATAAGTAAGATTCTTACCGTGATCTTCTGAAGAGACTGGTGACCTAAAATGAAATAATAAGCATGATAAATCTTCTGTAAATGACACTGATATGAGCACAGCAATAATCAAGAATACTCTCATAGAAGTTACACCTTCAAAATTCAGTTAGTAAATGCAACATGGTACATGGTGTAACTGATGTGCTGGTTGCAAGATGTGTTCTATTCAATAACCCCTAAAGCTTACCTGCACAGGTAGGGCGTTAGGGGTTACTAAAATGTCAGTCTACTGTATGATCTCCCAGGGCTGCCACAAACATAGTTAAGTCTGGATGATTCACCCAAGAAGGGAACTTGTATAAATGTAGAATTGGATAAAATCCTGGGATGTCACTGAGTTCCTAAAGGGAGGATCTCTAGAGAAAATGCCGGGCATATAAATAATCACTGGATTGAGTATTCTAGGTAAAAAGAAATTGACATGGGTAGTAAAAGAGAGAGAGAGAGAGAGAGAGAGAGAGAGAGAGAGAGAGAGAGAGAGAGAGAGAGAGAGATGAAATAGCACATTCACTTATCATTACTATCTTTAGGGTCCACTCTTTGCAGAATTTAGTGTTCAAGTGAGCATGACACAGATTTTCCATTTGCTGAACTCATGTATCTAAAAATGCAAGAACCAGTATGAAGCAAGAGGGCAATGACCAGGGTCCCCCAGAATTTTCATAGATCAATGACTTCCATCTATCATTTGGGGTTTAGTTCTAATTATGGCAGAAAGATACCAACAAAAAATTCTATAGGGCCCTTTAAGAGTAAAATGTATTTTTTCTTCCTCAGCTGACCACTAATTGAGTTACTTTGAAAAATAAATTACAGATGAATCCCTTCAAGCTTGAAAGTTACTGCCTGACTACCAACTCATTCAGGGGAGAAAGTGACACATACTGTATGCAGAGGCATTAAAATCATGACAGGAAATGCAGGCAGTGAGTTGGGGGGAGTTCTCTCTTTGAGGCAGTCAGTCCACTGGAGTCTATGTTTTAGGATGCATGACACTACTTTATCTATAGACTAGCAAAATTTTGTCTATTATGTGCATGAACAGTTAAGCATAAAGATCAGTAGCAAAGGGAGAAGTCTCTGGACTTCCGTAAGTGGAAAAATATTTAATCATTTCAATGTGTCTTCAAGCAGACTTCTGCATATGAAAACAGAGGGTTTCAAGATTTATACAGGGAAATTTGGTGTCTGAAATATGCACACAGGGAACAATAGAGAGAACCTACTATGTGCCTGAAGCATTGCTGCAGACTCAGCTGCCTGACAAATGCCACTTGCCACTGCTGGGCGAGCAGATCCTGCCTCCTCCTGCAGCTTCCCAATGTCACTCTGTCCCCACTTGACTGCGAGCTCCTTGAAAACCACCTCTCTGCCTTTTTAGAACAGAGTGATCTCCTGATTAAAATTTGTCAAGTTGAATTAATTTAGCACTCCCGAGCTGGTGTCCAGACGCAGACCCAGAAGGCATTATGTCACCTTCAAAGTACCTTTAAGGCAAAGTGGCCAGCTCCTCAGTCAGCTGGGAAGGGAGAGTCTAGGAGACGAGCCTGACACTCCAGACTGGTGACAAAATGGGCATCTCAGAGCCAAAAGACCTTCAATGATACAGCCACAGAGATACCCACATCTGCCTCACTGCTAGGAAAAACCAAAGGGGAGAAGGAGTGAATAGAGGTGAAATGGGGCTGGAAGGTGCATCTAAAGAGAGCCATGTTTGAAATAAAAGGAGGTAATTTCTTAAGCCACTTAAGGCATGAAAAAGTAAGCGTCAACAGCAAGGAAACATCTTCACACCTGGTGTTTTCTGATGGAAAATAAGCAAAAACATGTCTGGATCATTTACAATTCAGTTTTCATAGAACTAGAAGAACAAAGAAAAATTTAAGCCATTGGACAACTAAATGTCTCAGGTGGCAGGCTCAAGAAGCAGGGTCTTTGCTGCCTTTCTATAAAAGCAAAGCACTAATATTAAACCTGACAAATTCCAGATGGCTCTGTTCAAGCCCCAAGGGGCTGCATTCAGACGGGGAGGGGGGAAGGACGATCGATTTCAGGGTGTTTTCGAAGGATTAGTCATGTTGAGTGTCTGTGCTGAATGTCTCCCACACGCCTGGATTTGTGGAATTTTAAAGACATATGGAGTATTTCAATCCTCACTCAGTATTTCACCTTTTACTATAACAAAGCACTAAATTATACTATGGAGACAGGCACATCATCCATTATTGCTGGAAATGGGCATAAAAAGTTTTATAGAACTTAGCTCAGGAGAGAAGAAATATTGTGAAATCAGCAACATAAGTCATTATTTTGAAAATGGAGGTTGAGTCCCAGGAGCAGATAGTCTTCCTCAACCTGAAAACTGAGGAATGTACAAAAGTTCACTTATTCTTCCCACCGCACCCAAAAGACTTGTGGTTTTGTCCCAGTCCGTTTAGTTCTCCTCTACATTGATCTTAGAAATGGCATCTGCTCTCCTGATGTAAACTCTCACTAACATTCAAATGAGTCCAGGATTTAGAGTTCCCCTCACTTCTTTCCTTGTCACTCACCTTTTGTTATGATCTATAGACGATTTAGATTTGATTTTGCTTTGTCTGGCTATTTTTTCAGTTTTATTTACATTTTGTTCAAATTTAGCAAAGTAAAACAGCAAAGACAAAAACTCAAGTCCTGCCTTATTTAATACTCTCTCCTATCTCCTCCTCCTCCCCCACCCCATTTCTCCTCCTTTCTCTTTTCACCCTCTGCCTCCTCCCTCTATTACTGTTGATAAGGTTTGAATCTCACATATATGTTGACTCATGCCTGAAAAATAATTATTGGTCAAGATGCTATTAAGTACCAGGTTCTATGCTAAGTGGTAAGGATATAAAGATGGACAAGATGTCAATTTCAGTAACTAGTAAAGAGAAAAATGTAAACAAATGATTGCATTATAGTAGAAAAGGGAATGATCACAACTTGTATGAAGTAAAGAGACAGCATGTAAGAGGGAGACCAATTCTGTTCCTAGAGTGAGACAGCTTTAAAGCCAAGCACCATCTGAACTGGGCTTTGAAGGATATGTAGAAGTTTACTAGGTAAGAAAGGAGAATTTCAGGTAGCAATGGAGATAAAAAGCACAGATAGGAAAGTCCATGTATTATTAGCTAGTTTGGTGTTAAAGGCATGAAGGACTGAGATTTAAAAGGCAGGGACTGCTTGACATGGGACCTGAGGGGCCATTTCAAAGTGCTTGTGATGTAGTTTCCAAGCCCAGTGCAGCTAGCAGCTGAAGCAACAAAGCTTCCTGTTATCCTCTGTGCTTCTGAATGAAGAGGTTGTGAAGAGTAGACAATAAAAGAGCAAGAATAAAGGTGGCAGACAAGTTCAAAACTCCTGCAAAAGATCCACATGAATTTATCTGCTCTTTAGTTACTTTAGAAACTCATGAAAAATAACAGAAAGAATGAAAACAAAAAGGAACATCTTTGACTAAACTAGAAGATACCCATAAACTGGAATCTTCAGATTCAAAGAGCAACCAAGTCAAAATTGGACCAAGTTATAGGGAGATAGAGAGAGGGAATTCCAACCACTGACAAATGGAGAGGTATGAGCTTATCCTGCACCAACACCAGAGAACCCTGTACTCTGCACAGGTGCCCCTGCTCCCAAGTAGACTCGACCCCTGGAGTTGCTGCCAGGAAGCACTTGGAGACCACAGGTCCAAAGTCAAGCCATCCAGCTCCAATCCAAGGGTTCACAAAGAAATCACTCACACATAAACAGGAGCAATGAACAAAAAGGACACAGCTTGCTATCTCCGCAACACAAGGAGAAAGCAGACAAAGATCCACTGACAAACAAATACACAGGTATTGTGTGTGTGTGTGTGTGTGGTGGGGGGGCGGGTCACAAGGAGAAGAGATCTGTTAACAGGACTTCATGAAATTCAGAAGTGGAAAAAGAGGGAACGTAGGGAGGGAGAAGATTGAACAGGAACTTAATGATGAAATATATGAATCAAGAAATAGTCATAAAGAGCAAGCAGATGAAAACAGCAAGGTTTGCCTGGAGTGTCTGAGTAAGTTATGGGAAAAGTCTGGCAACTCTATTCCATTCAGTGTCAGCACTGCACCGGGAAGAGAAAATGAAGAGTGGAGAACAACAACTAAGCATATATTAAGAAATAATTCATTTATTGAATTATTAAATATGCATTTATTCAATTATTCATCTATGCAAAATATCTACATTGTGGAAGTGATTTTTCTTTTTTCTTTTTATTTACTTTTCTATGAATTTTGATTTGAAGATTTGCTGAAAGTCCTAATGTTCACGCTGCTTGGTAGAATATTCATGTTTTTCTCCCCCCAAATGAAGGCAACGTTGCCTAAACTAGGGTACCCACGGGAACTTCAAAATAAGGGCAGCTCCAGGAAAATAAGATGGGAGATTTAGATTGCAATAATATACAATATGGATAATAACATCTACCATTACATGATAATACAATAATTTATATAATTTAACTGGATTTTATAACTTAACTGGTAAAAATAAAATATTTTTATATTGAAATAAACACAAGCCTATAAAGCAAAAGTCACTTGAATTCTCAAAGTGAGGAACTTCAAATGAATGTGTGTTTAAGGCCATTATCTTCAGGCAATGCCTCCTAGGTCCCCAGGAGATGAATCTGTTCTACTCAGGATTGGGGGAATTTCCAAGGGAAAGCCTGAAATTATCCACCTAAATACAGCAGGGCAGTGCATACACAGAGGAAGAATCTGAAAAGGGACATAAGCACCCACCGTGTGTGTGTGTGTGTGTCTAGGGCACTATAGCTCCAGCACCAGCACTAAGACACAGGAACCCACAATGGTTATTTATTTTTAAGTTAATTAATTAGTTTTTAACAGAGGTAATATTGGGGTATCCCCATGAGGTATTACCACCGTAGTGTGTGCCCCACCCACTCACCTATATCCTACCATCCTGTTCCCTTTCATCTTTGTTTTTACCCCTCCCTCAGGAGCAAGTCTCTAAATATGTGTGCTTGTCTTCCTTTTCTAAATGACATCATATTTCCTTTCTTTCTTTCTGTGTGTGTGTGTGTGTGTGCGCGCAGAAAAACTGGGGTACAGGCCAGAGGTGCAGAAGGTGAGAGAATTCACCAGAGACAGAGTGGGGAGCAGAATAGGCAGATCTACTGAAATACACCGCTGAGGGGAGCAGCGGGCGAGGCAGGAGAGGTCTGCTGCGCCTGTGGGTCCCCTCCCTGGTTAGGATCAAACTGAGGCTGCTCCCTTGCTGGGGATCGAACTCAGGCTGCTGCAGTGATAGCACTGAGACTACCCTAGGCCACCAGGGAGGCCCAGCAGACGCTTTCTGGGGGCCCTTCAGAAATGCGCTAAACCTAAGAGCTCCTCCTACTGCATGATTTTTATTTGAATAATACTGTTCTATGTATAAATAGGCATTTAGAAAAACTATTCTTTAAAAAAACACTATAAAGCGTTTTGCTTTGCTTTTCATTTTGTGGTTTTAATTCAAAAGCACCCATGACTTTCCAATTTAACTCTTTCAGGAATATCTGTATCATTTCCCTCTTTGGTGATAAATATGTGGTCCATGGAGTCTCCAGTTTAGACAGCTTTTTCCCAAGATGGAGGGTAAGTTACACAAATGGGAACTATATTGTGGATCCATATTACTTTATGTTACTTTTTAGATATCCGTTAATGTACATTCTCTTCCTGGTGTCCCCAACACATATTTCTTATTTCAGCTTCCTATACCATCAGCTGGTGGGAAGTTAGTCAAGGGATGGGATCACAGGTAAAGGTGAGTTCAGGATAAACACCTAGAACAGGTATATAAGCAGAGCCTCAACAGGCATAAGAGTGAGACTCATCTTAAAAAACTCAAGACTGTGGACAGAAAAGGAGGGCTTAGAGATAAACCATTTCACAAGCCTGGCTTGATGAGTCAAGACCCCTTCATTTCCTAGTCTCATCATGGAATTATAATGGAAAACAAAGGAAGAATGATAGGGTGAGGGAGGAACTGTGCAAAAAAACCCTCAGCTGAGAGGGCATCCTGAACACTGCAGTGTGCGCACGCTTACGTGCAGGAAGCACTCTCACGTGAATTTTGTAACTTTCCTTTGTGTGCATGCCTTTCCTCTTCACCCTCCAGCTTTAGGGCTAAGGAACACAACTGAAACACTGGGTGTTTCCCATAAACAGGGGTGGCCATCTACCTAACATAGGAAGAGAAAGAGGAGCCTCTGGTTTCTGGCTTTAAAGCAAATCTGAATGATCTTGCTCTCTCTTTTCGGTCATCCTACTTTTATTTCTTTCTCCATCTCTTGCCGAACCCCTGATTGTTCCCTGGGCTGGCTTTTCCAATGTCTTTACACTCTGCTAGAATCCAAGATCCTCCCTGTAAAACAGCCTCCATCTTGTGATGAAGCATACCAGGGACATATAGGCTTGGGCAAAAGCCCTGGAGACTCTGCTCTGCCTACAGGTTGTCTGTGAACAAACTCCTGAGAAGTGGCCCAAATGGACACTCCTTCCAGGAGCTTCTCAAGAGTCCACATCACAATCAAAGAAATGCCATCTTTATGTCTCTTCCTGAAGTTGTGGAAGGAAAAAGAATTTTCATTGAAATCAAATAAGCAAGGGGTGATTCGATGTGATTTGAAAGCATGGCAGTAGATTGTCATCTCTGGCCAACGGCTTTGGTCTCAATAGCTTCATTCACAGCGGGCACGGCCCACACCTAGCAGACTGGCAGTCAGGCCCAGGAGAGCATTTGGAGGGATAAAGGGAGAACTAGGAGATCAAAGATGAGGTGACATCTTCGACACCACTCCTCTAGCCCCAAAGCATCTCTAAGTAGGTGACACGGAACCAAGAAATCCCTTAGTACTGACTCCATCAGCTTTACAATCCTCTCTTTGTTTGTTCTTCCTCCAATTATGAATATTGCTATTAAGACAAAGAACAAAGCACATACAGTAAAAGAGAGAGCAGGGGGAATGAGAAGGAGAAAGATGAAAATTACAGCAACCACACAAAGTGGCATTGAAATGAGAGAAAGACAAACACATTCTCTATTCAAGTGTTCACAAATCCATTCAGGGAATGCCAAATGGCCTCAAAGGTAACATTCACTACCAATGGAGAGGAGGGGTCAAGAAAAAGCAAAATGCTAGGAAGGAGAGATGGGCATTTGTGTGGAGGTAAGGAAATCAGTCCCAGGATTCAGATAATAGAAGCTGTTTGGTGAGTTCTTCATTTGATGTAAATTTCCACCAATTCCCTTCTTTCTCATCATTTCCTATTCTTTAAGATTCTCCATGGTAAATATATACCATGATGATCCCCACATGAGCTGTACTTGAATTATCTTCTGTACTATTTTTAAAAAGTCCCTGCATTTACTTACATTTTGGTGCTTCTAAAATTCCACTGTTTTACCATTAGCTTGTACAATTCAGTTTCTCCTACACACCCTCCTGAAGGCTGCCGAGAGTGGAAGCCCCTCAATACCTTTTGAGCTTGAAATTTCACTGCCACCTACTGTTCATCTCTAAGAACTGTAACCAAATGAGTGGAAGGATTTTTGAAATCTATGTTCAGATGAGATGCAGTGGCCAAAGGTGGGCAGTGCACTGAGGGAAGAAACAAAAGAAAGTGATGGTGCTGAAAAACTTATATTTTACCAATCAAGTAAAACCTGAATATCACACTTTTTGCTACCTAAAATATGAAACTCATGAGAAAAATTTCAACATCTGAAGGGACATGGAAAAATAGTATATTAGACACAGTAGAGCCACATAGATACAAAAGATATAATGCTTCGCATAAGAAATGCTTCAAATTAGTTGCCAGCCTAATTTCTAAAAAGAGAGAAAGGAATAGAAAATACATGTTACTCTAAAATCCAACCAAGTGGTTATACCTGCAGAAAACCAGTAGGGACCCCCCTTTAGAAAAAGCTATGTACTTCCTAATGTTCTGGCTTTACCTTTTCCCCTCAGTTGGAACTCCCTACGAAGTCCCACTATTCTGTCCCCTCCATAAACTTTTGAAAGTTGATGGTTTCCTACATGGCAAGTTTCTTGCCCTCCATCCAAAGAATATTAAAAGATCTCCAAGGGCTAAACCTCACTGACAGAATGGACAAGCTCTCACTACACTGGCCTCCAGACACCATTCCTCAACCCTGCCCCAGGTTCCTGTGCTCAACAGTGCCGGCTGTCTTCCTACACCCACCATGGTTATCTTTTATTTTGTCACTGATAAAACAGCAACATCTCTCTGAGTCAGAGAGTCAGTGCATCTTTACTATTTTAATATATCAAACAGAAATATCAAAATGTGATATACAGAAACAGATTTCATTTATGAAAAATGCTATGTGATTCACAGTGGGTTTACCCTGTAGCATTACAAATAGGCATTTGCTTTGGCTTCCATTAATATCCATCCATCCATCCATCCAACAGCCTGCCTTACTGAATGCACACCCTACCAAGTATTGTACAGAGCCCCTTACCCCAGTATTGACATATACTCAAACTGTAATCATTGGCAAAGTTTAGAACTCATGAAAATTGAAGGGCAGAGTTTCTTGGCATCTTT
The DNA here is from genome assembly GCA_019455555.1 of Galemys pyrenaicus. Taxonomy (NCBI): domain Eukaryota; kingdom Metazoa; phylum Chordata; class Mammalia; order Eulipotyphla; family Talpidae; genus Galemys; species Galemys pyrenaicus. The sequence continues at coordinate 1,870,654 of JAGFMF010011412.1, forward strand.
TTAAATAAATGGATGTTTAATATTAGAGCACTTTTACCTTAGCAAGTTTTTTTCCAATGTTGGTGAAATGAGATGTGGTGCCTAAGGAATTCTATCCATACTTGGCCAACAACTGCACTTGTAACTGAAATATAACTCCATTCTCATCAAGTGGTTTAGTTTCTATATGTGCATTACTGCTTAGGAGAAATTATAAAAAAGAACAACTCTAGGAAAAACTCTAAATATCTTGCACGCATAAATGACAGAGTATTATTATGGGCTTGCTAAATAAAGAGGATAACAATTTGAGTCAATACTAGGAGAAAAAGAAGAAGAAAGGAAAGCAGAAAGAAAGTTTATCCAGATTGAGTGATTAACCAGGGAGTATGAGATTTAAACCAGCCAAAGGCAAGTAAGGGATGGGACCCAATATCTTAGTGAAACAGATGAAAGTGTCTGTTTCTATCCTGACAGCACTGATTTCATCTCTAACATATATTCCAGCAAAAACTGCATCCCACTAAGAAGATTAATTTTCTCCCTCTTATCTGATTGTGATGTCTGAATGATATTTCCACAACCACAATCATCCCTGAATGGGCTTGTCTTCCTGTAGAGACCTGGAGTATTGACAAGAGGCACAATTATCCTTTTTTGTTGGGGCCAGGTCACCAACTAATGTTCCAAGAAGTTGGATAAGGAAATAGTGGAAACCAAGAGGGGGATGAAGGCACTGGTTCCATGTGGAGCCTAAAACCTGTGCCAAATCTTTACACCTGCTGACAGCCACACCTGGAAGTTTTGGTTGGTTCTCTTTGCTAGAGGTAAAAGATGCCTTTTTCTGCACCCATGGACTGTGGACTGATACGTGATCCACAGGAGTTTCAGGGCTGTCTTCTTAACGGGAGGTTCAGAATTGTAGACACTAAAACGCCAAGATTCTCAGCTTATCTCACTAGGTATTTTGGACACTCTTAAATAACCTGTCAGTTCCACCAACTTCCTTAACCACATATCAGGTACATGATGGTCCTTCAATTATTTGAGAGGGCATTTCTGATTATATAATGACAAAAAGCAGATACTTATCTGGCCATGTACACAGGATAAAGCATAGCACCCTTAGAACAGCTTTTTCCTTTGAGGTTAACATCTTCACTAATTCTTTAGGGACTTGTCCTTTTCATATAAAAACAAAATGAAGTCTAGAAAAAGCAGCCAATTCTATCCCTCCTGTTTCTACATGTATCCCCTCTAGCATATAGAAGCAACCATCATAGCTGGTAATGTAGTCTTTCCCCTTTGAACATGAGCTCTTCAGGGTCAAATATTACTTATTAATTTTATGTCTTTAGGGACTAGGTATATATATTGTTCCCATCTATTGCTTCTTGGCCTTTTGGCTAAGATCAAGTGTACACTGGGCTTGATATTTATTTGCTCAGGAGATAAATGACAAACCAAATACTCAACCTGTTTCTTAGAACCCAGTGAAATCATAAGTTACATCAGATACATTACAGTCCAGTTGTTGATAACATTATCTCTCGCTGGAGACGGGCATGATCCCCCAATCATCAAAATCCATCAGTCCTGCTGAGCTGATCAGGTAACAGATACCTGCCAATACTCAGGTGTCCTGATTGAATGTCTGCCTTCAGGCGGTTCACGGCACTGTCTCCCCAGTGTCTCAGTCCCCAGATACTATTTTCACCTGTGTGACAGTAACTGTCCTTCCTTTAGCTCCTCCAGGCATAGGACTGGAGATACTAAGACAAAGTGTATTTCTTTCCATTAATTTTTTTTCCATAGCCATAAAATATAAGAACTAGCAAAACAGAACTAAATGAGATGATTCTCATTTAGAAACTAAAGAATACCTTCCAGTTCCTTTACCTAGTTCTCTGAACTCATTTGACTCAGAGGTAAGTCTGTCCTTTTTGCAGAGAACTTGTAAAGACCACAGTAAAATTTTATTCAGTGTCTATTTTCTTTCCTTTTCAAATCTCATAGAAAGAGCCTAAAGTGGGAAAAGTCTTCTTTAGAGCCAAAATGAAATAGAATCCTGTCACAAAATGTGGTGAAAAAAGTAACAGTAAATGTTGTGACAAGAACTTTGTTGTCCCTTTTGCAGGAAACTCCATAAGGGACACAACAGTCACGGAGCAGGTTTGCAAGGCGAGACTGCTGCTGGAGTAGAAGTTCTTGTGTCGTTTATTGAAAGCAAACCTGCCAGTAGAAGTTGAGCATGTGACGGTGGTATGAGGAATAAGGTCTGGAGGGTGGGATTGCAATGAGGGACAGAGTTTTATGAGGAACAGAGAAGGGGACATTGTGACCATTTGTCAAAAGACGTTTGTGTCAGCCAAGTATTTGATGTTATCACAGGCAGAGATATCCAGAGACCACCATGGAGAGAGTCACTAAATAGGTCAACAGCAGCCTAGGTGACCCCAGGCCTGACTCGTGATTCAGGCTATATGCCATAGGTCACCAAGGAATGCTCTGCTGTGGTATGCAGATAGCAAATAGGTCACTGTTGCCCATGAATAGCTAGGTCACAGCCAGCTCATAGAAATCCGCAGATACAAGCAAATGTCTTTCCAGAATTACAGTGTTTTAAGCAGAACTTTCCTAGACACATAAACATTTTTGAACTTAAAACCAAATCCATTATAGGTAATAATGAGTCAACTATCTCTTAACAACTTATTTCAAAATTGACTTTTACAATGTTCACTGGTTTTGAACCAACCCTATATGTGTTGTGCACCCTTCTTTGGAATTATGGGACTTGTGTATAGTTGTGTCCTATTTATGGGAGAAGGCAAGAGGGAGGCAGAAAGAGAGAATGAAAACCTAATTCATTCTGTTGTTCATTACCTATTCTGCCTGAAGTAGGAGAGAGGTTGATGGCTATTAGAAAATCAAATGTAAAACTATGAAGAAATCATGAGAAGGGGGTTGGATCAATCTCAGTCTGGAGGGGAAAGGGTCTCAGGGAGCAGATGTACACTGGGCGCATGGAGGGAGTGGGTGGGTGGCAGCACTGCCATTACACTCCTGTCCCCTGCATTTCTTTATTTTTTAAAGTCACTCTTCTCAGAATCACTTCTGAGAATGCCTCTTAGTTAGCTTTTTATGAAAGCATTTTAAAAAATGTATTCTTGGTTAATCATGTATTTTGTTTTATTCTCCTCATCACTGATTCCTGCATTTCTCTTTCTTATTTGTCTTCCCCCTTGTTTCTTTGTTCTCTACTCTGGGATTCTTTTTCCAGTCATCAAATTGCATGCATTATTTGTGTGCAATCATTTTTCTCTTCATAGATGAATTTAGAGCTATAAATCATCCTGTGACTACCACTTCAGTGGTATCCTGCAAATTCTGATAAATACTAGTTTCAGAATTTAAATTTTCCCTTTTGTTTTTAATATAGCAGGGTTTTTAACATTATGAACTGGATGTTAAAATTGAGCTTTCCTACCTCCAAGGTGGTATTTAAAACTGAAAGCAACAGATGCCAGTGACAACTAGAATATGAAAATAACACTAAGGCCTTTGATTCTTAAATATTCCTAATGGGCATGTGTTTTTTGCAATATTGAGTAAAGTTTACACTGCATATACACACTGCAACATAAAAGGATACTTGTGGCAAGATGTTCAGTGAATTTTTTAAAATAATAAAATATTAGTAATCAATTTCAAGATTCTGACATGTGTTTTGGCATATCTGTGTTGCAATATGCTATGTTAAATCAAATTATTTTAATCTACACATATCAGTATGAACATATTTTAATCACATGGTGTTTAAATGAAAGTAGCAGGTTACAAAGGGTTACGTGCTGTATGATGTAGGTGATAAAAGGTAAAAAAATAATACAAAATGAACCCAAACTCCATAAAGCAGTATGTACTGATTATGAATTGGAAAAAAGACCTAATGTAAAACAAAACAAACAATACTGTAATGTATCAGGATGATTGGCACATGAGTCTTTTTCAGATAAGTATTGTACTTAGGTAGTTTGAGGCAATACTTAATATACATGTAATAATTTAAAAATACGTGTGTATCATCATTATATTTCTCTTTTTTTAAGTAAAAAAGTTCAAATTCTCAACCATATTTATACTTTTTGGTAAATTTGTGTGTGTGTGCATGCAAATATTTACACACCTATACACATACAGCTACATATGTGTACATATCATCTTCTATAGATTTCTGCACTGCATAAATATTAGAAATACAGAAACCAAAACAAATCTTGGGCTGTGGGGCTCTGAACACTCTGCCTTTGCAATGGTCCTTTAGGAAAGTGAAGTTCGGCGGAAAAATATTTTACTCTGTATGCCTGAAATTACTGACCTGTTAAGCAATGGTGAAATTTAAAAGATGTTGAAAGGACTAAAGATAGTTTATGAAGCAAAGTAGATGGCATTATTATATCAGTTCTAGCTCTCACTGACATCATTATAAGTATAGTGATATCACTACATCATTTCATAACTGCAATGACACCTATTTGCATCAAGATAACCTCTGAAGGAAATAAAGAAGTAGAAAGAAATAAGGAATTACAGAAATAATGAACAAAATTAAAGAATTAATGGAAAGTGGAATAAAATATTTTACATAAGTTTTTTAGTGATCTGAAACAACCATTTTATGAGGAAGTCTCAAGGCTGCTTGTTTTCCCATTGATTCAGTGAAAAAACACTATAGAAAAGTCAACTACATTTAAGGGCTATGGTAGTCAAGATGACTAGGCAAACCAAGAGCTACCCATGGACTCTGAAAGGGTAATATAAAGCAAATAAAACATGACGTGATTTTGATAAAGAGTTTTAAAAAGCTGTTATGTAAAGTGGCACATGCATTTCTGATTCTTGAATAGAATACTTCCCAGCTCAGAAACAATCACTGTATACACAAATTAGGAATATCCCTTAATATTGGACATACAGGAAAATCGGCATAGAAAACTGTTGTGATCATGCTCAGCTTTCTGGAAAGTAATTATAGCCTATCCAAAGGACAACTAAAAAGCACATTTTGGTTTGTCTAGGCTTAATTTCTATTTTTGTGGCTAATTAAAACTCTAATTTTCAAATAAATCTGCTTACAGGTAGAAGGCCACTCTGGGTGGCTGATTCATCCTGGTTCACAGGTCTCAATTTTATACAAGAAAGAAATGGAAAAATACCCTGGATTATAAACAATCAGAATGTCATCAGAACCAACATGGTTTAATTAAAAAGGAAAATCCTTGGTAATTCATTTTTTTCTTTTCCATTCTGCAGACAACAAAATAAAAATTTGTACAGAGAAGCAATTAAAACACAGTTGCCTTCTGCCCTCAGGGCACCTGAATTGAACCTTTACCAATGAAGCAATTAGTTTCAGATTTCACTTTTTCTCCCCTGTGTCACACCAAAATTGCTTTCCATCTATCTTAGGACAAATGTACTGCCTTGCTTCTTGGGCTAGGTGTGGGTTTCTAAGGACCTTGGTTATATTGTTATTTTGTAAGAATGGTAAGACCCATGAGTCTAAGATCATGATCCCTCTTTGATTCAGAAGGGACAGGCTGGTCTCAGAGAGCCTCACGTCATGAACTGTAATGAGCTAGTATGACTTCTGAAATGGGGTGATTCTCCTGTAGTCAAAGCATGAGGGTGCGTGTGTGAGTAAGCACATCCAGGACCACAGACCCCACCTACAGCCTGCCCACAAGGTGACAAGGAGGAGGAATCGCTGGACAAAGGGACAATACTGTCACCAAACCCCCAATGTGCACCCCACATCCTGACCACGTTCAGACTCCAGAGAAAGCACGCCTACTATTCTGATCCAGGAACAAATGGCGCATCCAACAAGTGAAGCACAGGACAGAAACCACGCAAGAGCAGCCCTCCCTCCAGCCCAAAACCACATGGCCATGACAGAGCGTACGAGAGACACATGGGACAGAGCTGACAGTCCAGACTCTTCGCCATCACACTCATGCAGGTCTTTGTCAGGGCAAACACAGAGACATCTGGGCCAAGCTGGAATCCAGCGAAGCAAACACTTTTGGAGAGCCACGTGCAAAGTCTCAGCACAGCCGAAGGGCAAGAAAAACAAAGCGAAGCTACTGTAGAAGAGCGAGCAAGGGGGATGAAATGTCAAGGTCCACAAGTGCCAAGAGAGCTCGAGGTCCAGCATTACGGAGACCCTGCCCCTCAGGCACCCCATGCAGCCCTCTCCCAGCAGCACACAGGAAAAGAATAGAGTGCTCTTACTGTAGCACACGGGAGTGGCTGAAATCTTTCATATCTGAGTCCTCATAATGCGGACTTATCATGCCCAGCCCACTATCGCTCAGCATGCGCTTCCGCAGGACAGGGTTCCACCAGTCTGCCATCCTGGGAGAAAGAAGGGGGTTAGCATTCCGAGTCAGCCGCTGGTTAGTCTGCTCCTTATGATGTTTCTTGTCCTCGGATGGGAGAAGTTCCGGAAGTCACTGGGACTGGGTATTTACTGGGTCCCTTGCATTTATTCTTCGATTTTTTCAACCATCATCAACTGCTCTGTGTGAACTGCCTTCTTTACAGATGAGAAAACTGAACTCCCAGATTAGGTAATTTTAAATAGGACCCAAAGAAGAAGTAATGGAGCCTGTTGCTGGGGAGATGCAGATGAGAAAATAGCCGGTTGTTGGAAAAGTCATGACGTGTTTTTCTATGTTTTTCAAGTAAAAATGCATCATGACTTTTCCAACAACCCAATACTAAACCCACCCTCTCTTCCTGTTTCTCTGCTCCTGAATTATCTTCAGAGGGGGAAACTGATGACAAATAAGAAAGGGACTGATTGCAGTTCTAGTGAATATTAAGCTGCTTAAGTTTTGGAGCTAAAGCTAACAGATCTAAACTAGGACAAAGTCATTTCTTTTGACCATTAGTTGACAAGGAAGGAATGACTGAGAGGAAAAGACCAGACAAGCTTGGCAAAATGGGATTACTCTATCAGTGCAGGGATGAGAGCCCAGCTTTTGTCTTTTCTTTTCTTTCTTTTTTAAAGTATGTGTGTCGGGGGGACTCCTAGACTCTAGTATCCACCACTTCTGCAGAGGACCCAGCATCTCATTTGCTCTGCCCGCAACAGATAGGTCTGATCTGCAGTACATATCTCCCAAGGGAGTCTTTTCCACCCCTTTGGAACTCCCAGCATTACATTATGCAAGCCCTTGTGCCTAGAATTCTATTCCTTTCATGCTCTGAAATCACTAGCTCTGGCTCCCTAAATAGTTATATGTTTCCCATCCTACCTCTACCTTCTGACTCCCCACAGACTCGGGACACATGTGGATATCAGCTGGCCCTGGCAGAGGAGAGAGACTCCCAAACAGCAGCAATGATCAAACAGGCCATGAAGATGGGGAGCAGAGGGCTACGAGGGTGCCATACAGTTGAGTATGTGTGCACCAGGTGTGTGCTCCCTCCAAGGGCACCTGTATGTGCTCTCCAGGGAACCCTTATTTGAATGAGTCAGTGTCTGAACAGCAATAGCCACTGGAGTTCAGACGACTTTACAAATCAGAGACTATTGCCTGACCTTAGTTTCCACTGTATTCCCCAGATGCTTTATGTGAGTACCTGTTCATAAAGAGCCCTCCCAATAAATATCTTTTAAATCTTGAAGTAAACTAGAAATATTAACATATGGCAGTTCACAGTAGTGACTAAATACATGAAATCAGAAAACCTGGGACTAAAACCCTAATCTTTCCTCTTGTTTTCTGTGTAGTACTGGGAAAGTTATAAGACCCACTGGGCCTCATTTCTCCAGTCTATGAATTTAGCATACAACAGTACCGAACACTCAGAGTCATGTGAGGATAACAACACATAGTTAATGATTATCTAGCAAGAATCAGGACTATTCTAAATATTTTACACATATCAGTTCAATTATTCCTCAAACAATTTGGTGAGTAGGTATCGCTATTATTTCCATTTTACAGATGAGGAAACTGGCATAATTTACTCAAGATAATTAAGTCATGACATGGTGATAGGAAAATAAGAAATGCATCTACGTAGTGTGTGGCTCCTGTTAAGTGTTTGGTGTGTTGCAGATATTGTTATATAATTTACATGTCTCAGCTGCCTGGATATAGCAAAAAAAGAGAGAAGAAAGAAGAGGGAGGAACACCTGTGTCAGTGTTTATCTGAATAATGCAGTCAAGCACAGATGCACAGGCACAAAAGCAAATGCCAGTGCTTTCTTGCTTGGTAGGAAGTGTTGAATGGGCATGATACAAATCTGGGTGGAAAAGAATGATTTTAGACAGCCATTTATAAGAACAGACTTACAATGGAACCAGGTATATCTCACTCTAAAAAATTACCACAAGGAACCTATATTTTAAGTTTGGTGTCATGAGAATGTCAAGTCCAAATCTAAATCAGCTATGCATGTTACCTTACAGTCAGCCTCACTGCCACAGTCCCAGAGGAGAAGTTGACTCACCCCGAAGCTTGCTCCACCACCAGGTCAGGCATTCCTGGAGGTGTTCCTGCCTGCTGGGACAACACCATGTCTGGGTCCAGAATAAAAATCTCATCGTGGGAAATCTCCATCACGAAATGTAAATGTTCCTAAGGAAGAAAAAGAGTCAGTCAAATGGAAACCCATGCTCTGAAAGGTGACATGGCGAAGACTTCCTGATCTTAAGGAACAATGGAATTCGGTGAGCATCAGACAGCCATGGGGCACAGAGAGAGGCCTGACAGTGAGTGGATGGCCCTCCCTGAGGCAGCTGAGTAGCAGAGGTTGGAAAGGGGGAGAGTCAAATACCTTTTGGATTAGGATTCCCAGTTGACCGGCATCTTATTAGGTATGACCAGAGATGTTCTTACCTTTTCTTCTTCCCAAATCCTATCAAAAACGTGCCTCTCCCACATGCAACTGGGTCCAGCTTAGCCTTAACTTCTCCCAAGGGTCTGGCCAAGGCTAAGTGGTATGGTTAACACCTGGCTTTATCACGAGTTCATGCCATACTTTCTTATCTAGGAAAATCTGGACCTCAGAGCACTTGATATCATTAAGCTTAACTATTTCATTACTCAACTTTGGGAAGTAATGACTTGAAACTCAGTAACTTTGATATGCACTTGACATCTTAAACTTGCTAGCTAAAAATGAACTCTTTTAAAAATAATTTTTTCTTTGAGGTAACATTGGTTTACCTCACTATATGCGATTCAGGGGTATAAATTCACACCTCCTCAAATGCATGTCACATACCATACCCCCACCAAAGCACCCACAGTCCTCCCCATGAGTCCATTCCTGCCTTTGCTCCTCACCCCTCTGGTAGCCTTAATTCTGCAGTCAGATTCTTTAGGGTTTGTTTTGACTTAGTTTTATCTGTTCCTTTGTTTTGTTTCTTTACAGTTTACATGAGAGAAGACATCTGGTATTTGTCTTTCTTCTTCAGACTCATGGAAAATAAGTTTCCAAATAGGTATAAAATTTGACTATGTGTAGGACTATGGGTGCCTTGGAGTATGAGTTTCTACCCCTCAAGAGTCTGATCCTAGACCTCTAAATCATACCCCAATTAAAAATATGTATATATGAAATAAAAAAGAATTATTTAAGAAGTAGTAAAATAGCAGAATAAATGAAATTTGGAGTGCAGGCTAGTGATAATATTTACAAGTCTGGTTATTTTTTGTACTCATTTGCAAGGTCAAGCCGTATCATCTTGGACCCACAAGTCACAAAACACACGAAAACAAATTAAGATCTCATAGTTTAGGCTATGAATACATTCCAAAATTTGTAAATATTTCCATTATTTAGATGGTAAACTTCACAAGATCAGGTGCTAATCAAAATTTTCACTTTCATAAGTAGACTCAAGGAAAACTTACCTGAGATCTGTCTATTCGATAAAAGCGATCAGCTGAAGTTGCTAGGGAATAAAAAATTTATATGATATGAGAGTGTGCTGTGACCTGGTACCAACTCTCAACTTTTTCTCCTCCTATATCATTAACCTCGCATCCCAGTCATATTGGACTATTGGATAGTCCCTCAATCTATTAAGAAAAACTCAGCAATTCCATCCCTCTGCCACTGCTATCCCACTGCTTAGAAAGCCCTTTTCCTATATCTTGTATCCATAGCTTACTTACCTTTTAATGCTCATCTCATGTGGCTTCCTTAGTATAAATCTCCTGTCCCTAGACAGAATTCTTTGCTCCGTGCTGCATGCACATTTATATTTTGGTTGGATTTCTTATAGACACTATCTTCACAAATGACTATGAGACTAAGTTATCTGCCTGCATCAAGGTCTATGTTTCATTTATTCTTATATGTATCTAGATATTAGCACAGGACCTTAACCAGAGTTGATCTCAATATGCATTTATTAAGTAAATAAAGCTTAAAAAAAAACCCAAAACTGATTTCAGCCAGACTTGCTAATGCAGCAATTCTCATTTTGGAAAAGAACTTGAAGATACAGAGCCAGGAGCCACATCTGGTCTTAAAGGAATCATTTCACTTTAAAATCGAGTCTCTAAACCATGTCTGAAGTAAGTCAAAATAGCAAAACAAACAAACAAAAATGAGTTAAGGATTCCTAAAAGAGAATGACTACATGGGGGGTTCTAAGAACTACTCTGATTTTTCTTAATATTCAAAAGATTTCTATCTCCCTCACTTTAATCTATCTAACAGTTTAAATATTATAAATAGATTTCCTACAAAGTACTTAGTACTAGAAAGCTAAAATGCAAAGACTCAATCATAATAAAAAAAATCATAAATATTTAATGAACAGTTTCTGTGCAAAGAACTGGGCAGAGAAGTATGACTTTCATGGTCCCTGTCCCCTAAAAACCACAGGAGAATAAAATCTGCTTACGAAGGACTTCATTAATTCTACCTTGTTCTTTTTTAACTGTGACTAAAATCACCTTTTAAATATTTTAAATAAAACTATTTGTAGTAAAAATAACATCCAGGTTAAGGCCATTATCAACATTGGTCATTTTATTTAAGGCTGTATACAGAACAAACTATATAGAATGTGTCATACCAATTATCATAATTTTCTATACTGTAAGTTGTTCTTCTAGATATAGGAAAATAAATGATCATGTCTCTCCTCTCTTGGGGGTAAAGGAGGAAACGCAGTGTAAATTATCCTCTGCAGAAGTTCATAAGCCATTAATTAATGAAAACCTACATCATGATTTATGTGGGTTAATCTCATCTGGATCCAACTGTTCACTTTCATAATATGGTCCCACAGATCTGGTCACACTCTTACCCACATGTATTGTACATCCTGTCAGGTGCACATATAGATATGCAAGTGAGGTGTACACTGAAAACCCTGTGTTCACATCAACAAGAGAAAGAACTGGGTAATAGCTACACTGGGTAGTAGCTATACCTGGTAGTAGCTACAGTTGAGTGCAAGCAGCAATGTACTGCAACCTGGGCAGGTGGATAAAAAGAAGGATTAGGCTGCATGTAGGGAATGAGCAATGACTGATATGAAAAGCGGGCTCACTAGCCAATCGGAAAATAACTGAACTGTTACACATTCAGTAGGTCATGCTCAGCAGAGCAGATATAAACGCAGCTAAAATTTTCTACACGTTCACAAAAATTTATACCTCATGCTGAGAGGATGGTTCAATTAAAATAATTTGAGAGTTCCATAATAAGCCAACAAGATACAAATTACTACCTATCCCAAAATTACGGAATTCATCTACTGGCCTGAATTTAAGGCAGGCACTCAGGATTTGTCAGGAAATGTTATGTAGTAAAAGGAAGTGTCAGCTCAGGTGATTCAGTGAGGAGAGGTTCAGACCATTGACCAGTTTTCTTGGAGGGAAATGATTTCAGGAAATTGTGAGGCATCGTCAAGTCCACATCATTTGACTGGCAAATACCAGTTATGTGGGGGCCATATGAAAGGTTTCTGCATAATCTAGAGGCCATTCTATCCACCAGTATCTTGCTCAGGTGTGCCCCCACTCCCCCCATGAAACACAGGAACACTCACCATCTAGAAAGCACCACCGTGGGGAGAGCCTCTGAGATGACAGCGCTCTGGGAAAGGAGGTTTCATGGTCCTGGAAAGAGACACACACATCCTTGCAGATCCATCTGAATGACTGAAGGACTGCCCTCCCTGGACCTCCTGCCATAGTGCCTATGCCTAAGAGTGAGCATTTCTCCTGAACTAAAACTGGTGAGAAATCAAATCATATCTATTTTATTAGACACGTAAACAGAGGCCCTGCTTTGAAATATGTTATTTTACACAGAAGATTTTAAAATGACACCCACAGACAATTTCTAGGTAGTTTTCAATTATTCCATTAAATGTTCATAAATTACATAATACAGGACATTTCTTCCTTTGGACCAATACTTTCAATTTGTGAAGCTGAAGAATTAATGACAGCTGGTTGTCAAGTGTGTTTTGGTTCTCCATACAGGTATGCCCTAGTCCCCAAATACAAGAGCCTGTGCTTATCCTTATTTATAAAAGAAAAAAAAAGCGGAAAAAAAAAAAGCACTTTCTAGTTTATAATGTATGCTAGTCCTGACTGATAGGGAAACTGAAATGAAACAAATGAGCACAGAGGCCAGGTCTCTGTGGGGAAGATAATGAAGGTTTGACCCTTATTAGTAGTTGCAGATGTTCAAACTTAGGGATCCTCCCCTGGATGCAGCTGTGTTTGTGTGACCTTTGTGTGGAGGCAAATGGGAGAAGGAAATGGGAAAAGTAACAGCAGAGCCAACAAGAAGTTGCAGGGACGTCCTTGGGTTTAATGAACACTCCACTGCCGCTATTCTCAGGCAAAGTCTATGCCGACACCAGTGATTCTCAAAGGGTGAAGCCCACAAGAGCAGCTTCAGCTGGGAGCCTGTGATTAAAGTAGATTTCCAGCCAGCACCCTGGAAACTTCCTAGTTAACTGAAATGCTGAGGGTAGAGCCCAGTCTTTCAGGTTCACAAATTGAACCATGGGCCCAAAGTAAGATTCATGTTACTACTAGAAATCTTTGTTTATGTAAAGACTTTAATATGAATGGGGACTGCAAATTAAATAATTGATAGAGGAAAAATTGGTCAGGCTGATACCAAAATTTACATTTATAGAGAGTTGAACTAGCAATGAATACTAATATATATATTCTTTTTAAAACCGGTTTTGTCCTCTTGCTGGTTGAGCTAAATGAAATCTTGACATGTGTTCCACTTACTATTCATATTAGAATCATGTTTAACACTTTCAGAATTCTATTTTGACACGTGGTTTTTTTTTAAATTTATTTATACATACAAGAACTGGGGTGCAGGCCAGAGGTGGTGTGGGGGGTGAGAGGATTCACCAGAGACAGTGGGGAACAGAATAGGCAGATCAACAGAAATACACTGCCGAGGGTAGCAGCGGATAAGGCAGGAAAGGTCTGCCCGCACCATGTGGATCACTTCCTTGGCCGGCGGCAGGGATTGAAGTCGTGCTGCAGTGACTGCGGTCTGCTTCATATTGAGTTGCTTAATCCACTGCGCCACCAGGGAATCCCAACATGTGGTATTTTGTTCGAAAGGAATTTATTGCTCTTAGTATATTTTTATAAAACATGTAAAGCTACCAACTTGTGTGAGTTTGGTAAGAAATTAAGTTATAAATCAGAGAAATGTAATTATAAAGCAAAAAATCCAAAAGTGATTGAGAATATTTAGTGGCAATTAAAAAAACTAATAAAGATATTAAAAACAAATGGTTGTCTTCTCTAAGAATAAAGAGGCTTAAACACCAAGGACATTTCTGATTCTAAATGTGCTATTTATGTAACAGAAGCATCTCCATAAAAAGGGGAGGTTCCATGCTTTCTGTCCCATATAATGAAGGGTGGAGCTGAGCGGCCAGGTGAAGTGATCCACAGGTATGCTCAGAGGAGACAAGAGGAAGAGGGTGTGACTGTTCTCTGCCTTGAACTTGTACCAGTGACGTGGGGGACATGGAAGCAGGCACATGGAGGAGACACATGTTGACAGTGGAAGAGACATGTGAATGAGAGACCAATGTGGGAGGAGGGGTGCTGAAATGGCACCCATCACTTTGATTTATATTTTGATTTTGCTCATTTCATCCCAGACTTGCTAGGCCCTTTCCCTCTTTCTATAGTTCCCTGCCAGAAGGTGCCTTAGATGTGTGGCAGACTTTTGGGCCTCACCCACTTTGGGGCAATCCTGTTTGGCTGGACATTTATCCTTGGGGTAACTTTGAGTGTTTCATCAGGAAACTATTACCCTTTTCCCCCTTTCCTCTGAAGGCAATTGTATTAAAGTTTTTTCACACTAAGAGTATACTTTGTCACTATGTGGTGCATGCTAGGGTCCCTTTAGAGCAGGCTAGTCTGAGGGGCCCCTAAGTCCTGTGCTAATACTGGGACCACCATGAAAAATCATCCTAACTCCCCCAGGCAAAAATCAACTCTGAAAAAAAAACACAGAAACACTTGGTTTATCATTTAAAAACTCAAATGCTATTTCTAGAAATATTCAAATTAGAGAAAAATGGATATTATTTAGTCTATCTTAACAAAATACAGGCCAATTTACAGTCTTCTATACTTAAAGTTACGACTACTTGCACTTACACAAACTTATGCCAAACAGCACATAAATTAGCTTACTTAGGTGGGCAAAGTAATAATGGTAGAATCGTAATCCTAATTTTATCCATTCATCAGACTTTATTCATTTATTTTGCTGATATTCTGTTCAATTATTTACTCTACACCTTGATCCACAAGGCATCTGCTATAACTCAGCTTTCTTGAATAGGTTTTATAAGCCACAGACTTCCAGTTGCAAAATGATTAAGTCATGGGGACATGACATGATCATGGAAGCTATATCATCAACACCGTACTGCCTCTTCAGAAGCTACTAAGTGAGATTTTGAAAATTCTCATCACAAGGCAAACACTTTTGTAATGGTGCATGGTCATGGATGTTAGTATATATACACACAGTTATATACAACTATTAAATCAGTATAGACACATCTGAAACAATGTTTTATGTCAACTACACCTCAAGTTGATAAAACAGGTTTTATTTTAAGTTTGTTGTGTGAAAACATGTTGAACGCCGTTGAACTCTTTGAAACACCTTAAGTGGGTCCAAGTGAGCCTTCAAAGAGATTCAACAGACCTTGAACTCCCTGAAATCTCAACAAATTTGGCATCTCTGCATATCAATCTGATATTCCCTGAAAGATTAAAAAGCTACTTTGATAATCAAACATTACTTGAGGGATAATGTCTGAGGGAATTCAACAAAACAGGGAGATCCTATCAACAAAATGCTGTAACAATATCCCAACTCACAAGGGTAGAAATGATCACTTGATAGTCACTGGTGACCATGCCTCAAACAACCGAAACTCTGAGCTTGTGGCTATTCTCCTGGTAATAGGCCAAAATTAGGCCAATTTCTACATGGAAATTGTACACAGGATTAAATGAGCCTTTTTCTTATTTCTACCCAGGGTCTCTGAATAAAGTGTCTGAGGTTCTTATACTTATCTTTAAAAAAACAGACACAGGGAAAAGACACACAGAGTATTGGACGACCTGAATAACTGAAATTAAACAGTACTTCACCAAATGAAAGGTACAGGTACCTCATGAAAATATGTTATTTAAGAATAACTGGATATTTTTCTGCTATCTAGGTAGGTGTTAGAGAGCACAATCCAATCAGAGCCCTGACTTGTCTCGCCTGAACAACCTTTGCCTTTTCTCCCACCCATTTTGATGCTCTTCAACCTTGTTCATAAAAAATGGGAGCTCATAAAGAGACAGGTATTATATGAAGTCTTAATATTAAGGAGTATTGAATTCTAGAGCAAAACGTAATTAACATCTATCCAATATGAGAAAGACTTAAAATGCAAAAGAATTAAACTACTTGTTTTAAATGTTTACATATCAGAAAGATATATAAAAACAGTGGAGTCTTAACAAAATTTTGCTCTGGAGTATCTAGTAGGGGTGTGTGTGTGTGTGTGTGTGTGTGCGCGCGCGCACGCACGGACATACACACTAAATCAACACAAAGTTTTCACCTGTTAGGTCCCTAAAAATTGGAGATTCTCTTGACAGCAGATGATAGGTTCAATGTATGTCTAAAATGTAAACCATATCCACCAAAGAAACCAAGTCTATTAAATGAAAGACAAAGAAATGTTACGAAGCACAAGTAACTACATCTACAAGGTCTGAGAAAATAGAAACAAAAGAACAGATGAATGGGGAAAAAACACAAGGCAGCAGATTGTACAGGCACTTGTAAGAAGTGCACAGGCTTTGACACACAACCATCCTGAGAGATTTGGGGCCAGCTCCTCATCTATCCCCTTAGATGCCTCATTTGTGAAATATAAAATGGCTACCATGGTGTCTGTTGTAAAGGAGTCCTTAGAGAAGTAAATTAAGCAGCAAGTGAAATGTGTGACTCTCTGGCAGGTACATGTTGTCATGCAGATCTAGTTTGTCTAGGGCAGATGAAACACACAAGTATTTTACCTAAAACAATTCTGGCTCTTAACCATAGGAGGAGCTCATGGGACAGAGGTCACATTTCAGGTCAGATCATTTAGATGGTTCTGCACCAACATAGCATTATTTTATCCATCCACACATTTGTGCTCAGATTCTGAGTTTTGGAGAAAAGAAGTGGACAGATTTGTATGCGCAGTCACAAAAAAGAATGACAGCAAACAAAGGCTGAAATCATACCATCTGTTGGTTTGGTGTGATAGAACTTGGCTTAATCAGCAGTCCAAGGCCTCCTTTCAGTTTTAGAAGCTATATAATTGCCTGAAATACAGGGTATTGTCTTTTGCTCCCATGTTCCATCACCAACAGCAATATTTTTCCCAATACTTTATTTTACTGTCTTCTCCCCCATTTGATACTATTCTGCACCCAACAGTAATTGTGCTTAGTTGCTTCTAGCATAATTTTACCCCAATTATCTTTTCACTTGCTGACTTGGGTTGTCAGTTGTCACACAGCTATACATTATTCTTATTGTTGTGACATAGTTAAGAACAGTCTTTTCAATGTGTATTTATTGAAGCTAATGAGTATGAGGCACGTGATTTGAAGGTCACAAAGAACAAGCATGACTATAACTTCTGAGGTGGCACGAAGATGCTACCTGCATACTCCTGAGTTCCTCTCCAGTAGCAACAGTCAAGTTGCTCTATGTTTAATTTAACAGATTTCAACATCTTTTCCTAAAGGATAGCAATTTTAATTATAATTTTCATTTATTTCCCAGTGATAATGAAAAGTCACTGATTTAAGGGAAAGGATTTTGAATCTACTGCCCAAAGAATCTGGATCTGGTTAAGAAGATAGAGGGAGACAGCAATTGTTGGGAAAGCAAAGGGAAGACTCAGTGTTCAGAGAAGAATACCTTTCCATTCAAGGAAAGGAAATGCATGAAATTTGGGCTTGATGACCTTTGACCTGGAGCAGGAGTCTTCAGAATCCTGACACCGACCTCTAGCTGGGATATCCTAACACACAACAATATGCAATCCTGAATCACACATTCTGGTGGCAGGTGCGTGGTCACAATGTCAAGCAGAGCACAAAACTCATCCTTCCTTCTGTTTTAGATCCCCTATCTACAGCTTCTGCCCTGCCTCATCTCCACTGTTTGGCATTAAAGGAAATGAAACACTCATCTCAGCAAGCTGTCAACTATGCAGTGAATAACATTGTGGTAAATGATAAGCTTTCCTTCCTCTCCTTCCCTTTACAGTATGTCCATTTTTTACTTGTGAAATTTTCCATAAACACAGCTCCAATTAAGTATTCCTTGGTGGTTCTACATTAAATAAAACTTAGACTGTTGGTTTTCTTATGTCATTTCATCTACTCACTGCTCTCTATCTGGAGAAATTTCCTCAAGCAATATCCAAATAGGAGAAGTGACTCGTCAGAATTCTAGAACCGTCCTTCTTGGTTTAGGGGTCCCCTTTCACTGCCAAGGGTTTGGCCAGAAGCATTAGGCTACAGTCTCATTTACTAAGTCTATCAAGTTATATCAAATGCTTCTTCTTAAGCCATGTTTGCTTTGTCATTGAGAAGGCAGTCCTTATCTATCTTTCCTACCATCTACCCCATTATTCTTCCAGAACCTCTTCTCTGGCATATAAAAGTGAGCCACAAGAGAAGAACTGCAGCTTTGAGAACTGAAGCAAACTCCCAAAAGTCTCCAGTTAAGAAATGGTAGCACTTCAATTTAAATACAGTCCTCTTACTTCAGAGCCCACGAACTTAACACCATGTTTTAATGGCATCTAGAGGAATTAGATTTACCTGCTGTTCTAAGGATGGGTGGAATTTGTATAGGTCAAGTTAGACAAACAAAAACATGAAGAAAGCAAAAGCTAGAATGATCTTAACTGCTATCTATACCTTCCTGGTTTTTCATGAATATCCACAGTTTCATTTTTTGTCAACTGTCAAATTAATCTTCCATATTTCTTATCAGATAATTCACTTGCTGGTAACTCAGAATGTTATCCCAAATTCCCCAGTCACATTGTCTGCCACTTCCCACTCCAATATGCCTACCTGCATAAGTATCCCAAGAGACTGCAGTATGGCAAAGGAGAGATTTAGATTTTAGTATGAATTTAATGCAGTACACATGTTCCTTTTCAACAATGAATACCTGAAACATATAATGTAACGCAAGGCTACATAAATTAAAAAAAGAGAATCCCATTGAACTATAGCAATCATTAGGAAACATGGAAGCACAATGCAGAGAAAAGGAACTGAGATGGCATTCATGGAAAGAAAATTCTGTTTTAGAAAGTTAGATGATATTGCTTTATGTGTTATATGATTAAAATTCTAAATGTTTAAGCCAAACAATCATGGCTGACATTAGTAAGTTGTTTGGCATGTGGCATAGTTATCATGTCTACCAAATCTGCACAGTGATTCTTGTTGCAACATTGTTTACAAAAATAATGGCAAAACTATTCCTAAACTGAATGCCAATCTATAGATACAGGGTTAAATATATATAATATAATACAGCAGTGGTTTTAAATGAGTTAGAACTTTATTTATTAGCAAGATGTAATGCTATGGTATATCACTATTAAAAATTAATTGTGGTATAACATGTATATCACATACATAAAGAATGTAAATCCATTTTTATTTGAAACACAAACAAGACCCCCACATGTGTATCCATGTATGCCTGTGTGGTAATTACGTATAAATGTAGAGAAAAGTAAAAATTGGTGTTAACCAGAAAGGACTTTTCCTAAACTCCCCACTTTGGGTGGGGAGTTAAAAACCAAACAGAAATCTACAGTTTGTGTAGGTTGGAAATCTAAGATAAGCCAAGATCATAAAACTCAAGGGACCTAATGGACATAAGTAGCTAATGAAAAGTCAAGAGAAATAACTTGAGGTGTTTATATCAAAGACAAATGCATGTCCTAATGGGTTAAAAATGGAACAAGAGTAAAGAGAAGTAGACTGTCAAAATGAATTCACAAAAACTCACAGGTTGCTGAACTTCTTCCCACTGTGATGTTTAATGAACATGACATAGGTGACTATTGTAGTTCTATATACTCAGCCTTTGTGTAATTCCTACATCTTGTCTATCTACATGGATGGAGCTGAAAGGGATTATACTCAGTGAAATATATCAGAAGGAAAAAGAAAAATATTGAGTGATATCACTTATAGGAAGAATATAGGGAAATGCAACAAAGGATTAAAAAAAAAAGACAAAACTTGCAAGAAAACTAAAGATCTGAGGAATACAGCGGGGTGGGGGCGGGGGGGTTAGAGAAAGGGATCAAAATGGGAAGGAAGAGCACAAGGGGCTGTGGTGATGGTTCAAGGATGATGCAACGAAAGGAAATTTATGGGGACTGCACCTAAGGGGAGAAATCAAATATTATACAAAAATAAACAATGATGTAAGAAAAAAAAAGTTAAATCAATAAAAAAAGAAAAAGAAATGTAATTGTGTAACTGCAGCTACGTTTCAGGAGATATTCATATAATCTCCCGAACAGAGCCACCAGCCATCATGTGGATAGCTTTCAATGCTAATGGAAGGCTACTAGTCTCCTCAGTTCTCTCAAACTGCATAATCAAATCAGTGATTCATCAATGAGGTAGGGTACTTGACTTATTCCTTTTTGGATCTGTTATTTTTCTTTCTATGAACAGTATGTTTTAGATGAAGGCAATTTTGTGACTTTCATGTTCAATAGTTCATATCATAGTCCTTACTATTTTAAATGTAATAACTTTGAAATTGTATGCTCTTTAAATAAATATTATCAACAAATACAACTCACTTCAAAAATCCCCAATATGTGAGTTTTCAGTTTTTATTATGTTAAAATGGAATACCTGTCTCTAATGCTAAAATATAGTCATATACACAAAAGTAAACTTGATTTTTCTCTCACATGTATGTATACATGGATTTTTTTTTGTCAGTCAGCTGGCATGAGTTATAAAAAATTGACATGGAAATTACCCAGGTCACTACTTGCCATATATATGGCAAATGCACCCTTAATTTACATTCAGTTACTCATAGCTGATGCACACATAATTTAAACAATGCACAGCAGCCCCATTATACACTCCACTAAGTTTTCCAATTAAACAATATTCACCCAGCATTTAACTGCATCTTCACTGTGAGTGAAATTCTCTTTTCTTTCATAAAATTTAGGGAAGATATAAGCAGAGATAAAACAAATGTCCCCTTGAACTGGGAATATCTGCTTCACTTAATAGAGTCCAATCAATAATCACTCTATTTTTAAATTTCTCTTTATTTTACCTATCCAAATTTCATCTGCCTGCTTTGACATCACTAATGCCCAACCCATCAAAATTCATTCATTTTTTTTCTACTTCTATCACCAAGTTGTCCACAGTGAAGAGATCTGCCAGGGATAGTTTAGAAATATGTGTTTACACATCTCCATCCGACATTAATTCCCACTAATAGACCTGATAGAGTTCGTGTCTTTTAAAACTGTTTCCTACTTAAACCTATTTTATATAATCCTTACAACAGAAGAAAATGGAAAAGGGGTGGCCATTTCAAAAACCAATTCTGAGTGATGAAGAAACAGTGATGTCGCAGTAGAAGATGGAAATGAGAGTTATCCTAACATTTTCAGTCTTTTTTGTGTGAGAAAGTCTTCTATTACCACAACTTTGTATGTTGGCAGTATTATTTTCATTTATAACTGCAAACAGATTTCACCCAAGTCCTTTAATTCCTCATTGCACCTATTTTTGACAGATTTTGTCTAGTCCAAATGAAAGACACTCTATGACGTTCCCTTCTAATTCCTGCCCTTCAGTAAGACAAAAAAAATTAATGGGCCTCCCTGTGACGCAGTGGGTTAAACAACCACTATGAAGGAGACCACAGCCTCTGCTAGTTCGATCCCTGCCTCCAGCTAGGGAGGGGACCCACATGGTACAGCAGACCTCTCCTGACACACCCACTGCTCCTCTCAGCAGTGTGTTTCAGTCAATCTGCCTGTTCTGTTCCCCGCTCTGACTCTGGTGGATCCTTTCACCCCCACACCTCTGGCCTGTACCCCAGTTCTTGTATGCATAAATAAGTAAATCTTTTAAAAAAATTAATTCCCAGGATGACTCCTTTATACTCGTTTCAACCCATCCACTGAAAGACTTTTCCAAAATCCAGAAAACAAAGTGAACAGGAAGAGGCTTCAGTGA
This sequence comes from Galemys pyrenaicus, assembly GCA_019455555.1. Taxonomy (NCBI): domain Eukaryota; kingdom Metazoa; phylum Chordata; class Mammalia; order Eulipotyphla; family Talpidae; genus Galemys; species Galemys pyrenaicus. The sequence continues at coordinate 1,892,524 of JAGFMF010011412.1, forward strand.
AAGGAATTAAGAACAGTCAGTATGAACAATGGAGGATAAATATAATATTTGTAGACAAATGTTATTTTCCCAGACTGGATATACATAGCTGAACTCTACTGGAACATGACATAGACCCATGTTCTAGAGATTGTCAGGGAGGTGTGTGGGGGAAAAAGAGGTCAGAAGAGGAATAAATGAATGAAGAACTCAGATTTGGTCAAGATTTCTTGTTTATGAAATAAAGACATCTCCAAAAGATAGATGTTTTTGAAAGCAACATTTACTTTGAAATAGTCCAACCATTCTAGTCTTATTTTTAATTAATTCTCAAAGAAGAGGATGGATCTATTTTTGTACCTTCTATTGAATCCTATCGTATTCATTAAAATCTCAAATTCCCAGCTGGGAATGATTTTGGAAAACACACTCCTGTGTGTGAACCACATAAGTAGCCCATGAAGCACTATCTGGGGTAACAGGGACCTTACCCACAAAACCCTCCTTGTTCACAGTTCCATGGCTTTTGCCTCTATGTTTACACAATTCCACTGTAATCAATTCCTTTCTATTTTCTGTCACTAATTGTTCTCTCCCTGCTCCTCCTTCTAACTCTTTTCCCCTTCCTCATACTCATCTTACATCTGCTGGTAGCCCTAATATGTGCTGGGAGTCACAGCAATGACCCAGGGTTTATCAGGCTCATTGCTAGTAACATTTGGAACATGCTAATTCTTTGGTGCTAACTCTGTGCAGTATAAGATGTTCAGCAACATTCCTAGCCTGTACCCAACAGATTCCAGCAGGACCATCTCCCTTAGCCTCGACACCTCAAAATATTCAAATTGCCAAATGTCCCATATTTGGGTAAAATCTCTCCCTCAGTTTCAGCCCACTGAAATGATTGCCTCTGCCTCTATTCTTTGGGAACTTTGTAACTTGGGGTAAAGAAGGGATATAAGGAAGTCCAGGGAGGGAGCTGAGAGGAATTGTTCCATAGTAGGTGGTCTAAAGAAGCATCTTTATTGAGTGGGTAAGCAGAGTCCAATTCATTTATGAATTCTAGTTTATTTGTCAAGCTCAGGAATATCTTGATACTGCAAGCTTGATGCATTTTGCTCATCTAACTTATCAGTTACAGCTTATATGAGATGCCATTAGGATGGAGGGGCCTTTGTATTTTGGCCTCAGAGATACTGTAGGCAGTAATTTTCAGCAGGCTATAAATATCCAAGTCATTCCTGTATTTTCCATAATGCCTTGCTAGGTTAACTCAAGGTGTCACCTTTGAGCATGAGTGCTTTGTTGGCAATTCAGTATGAATCTGGGAAAAGAAGAAACCAAAGCAACGAAACACTTAAATGTCTAGGAAGCTGACATCTAGCTCATTAATAAGGTGTATTGGGCTCCTGGAGACCTTTCTAAATGCTGGTTTTCACTTGAGCAAATTTTTCCTACCCCTGGAAAATAGTCAACTAAGACACCAACTGCAAATTACTAAGTTGACCAGAAATTCTCAAGTTTTCCAACTTCCTGGCACACATGTGTTCATTGTCTCAAGATTAATTCTTCCAGCATATGGAGTGCAACCTCACAATGACATGCATTGGAGGCATCTGTTGTCCATGTTTCTTTTAAGTTCACCTACATCACGCCTAACTCCCACTGAGACAGCCTGCAGGTTCAATTTACCACTTCTGCATTAGGAAACAGAAGACCTAGTATTAAGTTTCCTGCCAGTTGGTTTTGTCACTTTTTACTTAAAACTAATGACACCTCCCTCCCTCTATTTCATAAGCACAATCAGGAAAATACAGAAATCAACTGCCATATTCTTAGCCTTACAACTGCATTTGACACATTTCATTATCTCTTGGTTGAGGTAAGTTTCACTCTTGACTTTCATCAAACCACCTTCCTGATTTCCAGCTTTCCTGTTTTTGTCACAGTTTCCACAACTGTCTTAGCTGTTATTTTGAACTTGTGCTGCACTTAATCAATCAGTAGACATGGATATGACAGTGGGCTCCCTAATTTATCTAAACTTTTCTAGGGTGTTCTTCTCTAGCCTCAAGGTTTTAAATGGCATCCATTTGCTAATGACTCTCAAATTTCTATATCCAGGCCCCAACTTTTCAATGAGCATTAAAATTCATACATATGACTTCCTACTCACAAAAACTACTTGGATCTAAATCAAAATCAGTGCAGGCAAAACAGCACTGTTTGACATCCCACCCACTCCTTCCTCCTCCTATCTACTTGGGACCCCAGCAACGTGAGTGGGTTCTCTTCCCCAGCTACTCAGTCAGTTCTCTTTTATTCTGCTCAGGAAGCTAAGTCAGTTCCAACATGCTCTCTCTGTTATACTTCCTGAGCATATCCTCAGCTCCCTAGGTCCTCTGGTCCAGGTCTCCCTTATCACCCAAAGGCCCTTGCTATTTGGGACTCTGTGAGCAGGGGTGTAGGTGACGCCACTCCTGACACTCATCTTTATCACTTCATTGGTTATCCTGTAAGGTGAGTGTTCAGAACCTTATGAGGTGACACTTATAATGCAGCAGTTTCAATACTAGGGTTTGATGAGACTGCAAGTAAACAATACAGTAAGACTTTTGATATAGTCAGAAAAGACCAGTAACCCTTCTGCATGTTTTTATTCTCAAATAATAAATCAAATATCTTTATCATATGCTATTATTTCAACCATCTCCTGATCTCTGTGATGTTCAAACATGGTATGAAGAATTCACAGTACAAAAAAAATCCACATATAGAAACTCACACCAATGTGATGACCTCAAATGAGCCAGGATGCCAAGATATTCATTTAGTTGATTCAGTACTTAGAATGAATATTTGAAATACTTTGATAGAATTACAAAGACTTAAAATATTCATGCATAAAAGTTTAAAGTCTTTTTTTAAAAAAGACTCCCAAAAACAACCTAAATGCCCAAAAACAGATGAGTGGATCGGGAAGCTGTGGTACATATACATGATGGAATACTACTCAGCAATCAGAAATGAAAAACTAGAC
>JAGFMF010011412.1:1895692-1969268 GCA_019455555.1 Galemys pyrenaicus
CATGAGGGACTGAGGTGATGGTGCATTGGTGAGATGGTGATGGGGAATACATGGGGATTACAATTAATGGCAAGTATATGTAAATTTTAAAATATTTTATATTAATAAAAAAAAGACTCCCAAAATCTTATAGCTACCAATGCTATTTCTTAAAGAGCAGAGATCAGTTTTAGCTTTTAAAGGCACTACAGTTAAAAAAAGTAAAATTACACCCAATTACACCCAGATAATGATTTATCTGGTGTCATCAATGTGAGGAATGCTGTGTTCTATCTGCCTTTTAATGGTTGATTATAAAACAACACAGTCTCAAAAATGAAACTTATCTTCTCAACATAAACACACCCTAAGTGGATTCTGATCCTTTCTACTGTAATCAGATGGAAGAAAGGACTCTGAAGTAGTGGGATATTTTGCCTGAAAACACACACACACAAACAAAAATACCAAGGTCATTTCTGCCATTAAGTCCCAGGATAATTAGGCTGCTTTGGTCCAGGGTATCACTTAGCAGGAAGAGAAAGCTACATAGAAAATAACAAGGAATAATAAGGAATAATAACAAGGAATAAAAGAATGTTCTTTTGTTTGTTGGTTTTTTGATTATGGATAAACATGTTAAACCGGAAGTTTCAGGTGTAGTAACATAGACACCAAAACCTCAACTGTGCTAAAGCATGACTTATAAATTTCGACCTTGTTAAATCCTTCCCCCACAGATCCTGAGAAAGGCACGCTAGATTTACCAGGTCGATTCAAAAGGCTAGGATGGACCAGCCAGAATATATTTTGGAAGGCGTGTTCTAGGGCTGTGGAAAGCAGGGAGTTCCTTTCTGAAGCTGAAGGAGAAACAGAAAGCCTGGCTGCCGATGGCTGCCTCCTTGAACAGAGAAGACATCTCATCCATAGGGAAATTGACAGAAAAGGGAACAGAGCAGAAACTGGCAGAACAATGAAGCATGGAACATGGACAAATGATACAGAACCCATCCTTGACCTCTAGTTTTTGCTTATGTGACCCACAGACTGTCCCTGTTGATCTAGTTTGAGTTGAGTTTTCAAATATTTGTCACAGGTGATGTTTCATTATATAATCTTTTCTAAATCATCTGGGAGAAAATTCACAGTCTAAACTTTTGCTAGACTAGCATTGTCCAAAACCAGAAAAATGTAAGCAAATAAAAATGCCACATTCACGGGGTTCTCAGGGTGAAGTCTGTCCCTAGGGAAGGTGCAAACTCCACTCCAAATGAGGCAGTAGCTGAAACATGGACTTCTTTTGTCCATAAGGTGAGAAACAAGCAGAGTCAATGATGTGTTACCTGGTAATGAACTCTCTGGGAGCCAGAAGAAACTGACTGCAGGTCCTAATGAGAAAATGGGGGAGAAATCCATATCTTAAGATTATTGGAACAAATTGCCACCACAGTTCTATCAACTGAATTCCCAATTTAATGTTATTAAATGCATCTGGAAGGTATCTACTTCACCCAAAGTCCTTCACCCAAAGGTCAAACAAAGAAACAATGCCAAAAATAATAAAAGCATACCAAGTTGGACCAAGAGAATAAAGGCCCTTTGGCTATTGCAACTTATAAATCCTAAGTAAGATTAGCAGTGAGTGATATATTTAAATTTTAAGGAGAAAGAAAACCAAAAGTAAGAGACAGGTAATTTTTTTAGACACATAGGGGTTATTTTTAATTGGCCTCTGAACTGTCTGCTTGTGAAAAAAGCTTCTGGAGTTTCTTAAAGCACTGTATGCATTTATTGATCTTAGATTAAATGCATACTGTCTTGGTAATTGTGTTCATTACGATGCTTAGCAAACACAAGTTTTCATAGGCTGCAAGGGAAAAAAAACCATGGGTCACCACCACATTACCACAAGTGAAAATTAACAGGGTTTAAATTAATGAGGTTGTACTGGCCAGGCTGTGAGAGCCTGGCTACCTTTATAAAGTTTTCTAATTTGTCTTTACTGTCATATCCCACAGGCTTCTTCGTAATGAGTATACAGATTCTATTTACAGATGTCAGCACCTTTGTCCTTCTACTTGCTTCCCAGAGGGTTTTATTAACTTAATCTCTGTGCCTAATTAGTTTTAAGAGTTTTCTGTTTATTGGAGTTTGCTATTTCTATTTTTTAAAGAGAATTTTACTTTCAGTTGAATATTGGTGTGATGAAAACTAACTTATTGGCGTGCCTAACAAAGTCAATTCATCACTCATGTTATTTTGTACTGCAAAACTTAAATTACCCAAGTATTATATAGAAAAAAAGGTTTGATACCAGTTATAATTCCTGTTTTTATTGTTAGTTTGTTGCGTTCCACAACAAAATACTAACATTATTTTGAAAAATGAAATACTGTATATATGTTCTAGGAATACTGACTTGGACCTGAACCACATGCTAAAAAGTTCAAAAACTTTAAACTTATTCCTGGTAAAAATAGCTAAACAAAGCCACAGTATAAAATGTGTCAATTCATCTCTCACCAATGTATTCAAAATCTGGCCTCTATCTCAACATATTTTGAATTCACAATTCCCTCTTAATCTTAATGGTGTTGAAGAAGAAAAATGATCACTTTTCACAGGACTTTATGCCTCTTATCTGAGAATATTTCCACCAAAAGAAATAAAATCTAAAGTGGCCATAACTTGAAGTGATTTTCAATACTATGTACCTTCTTTCTGATACTTCCTTAAATGTAATGTGCTGTTCTGGAAGACAGTGGCTCATCTTGGAGTACCTATCAAAACTGCCCAATAGCTTTATAAATACAATGTCCAGGCACATCCAGAATGTAGATAATGATTACTCCTCCAAGTTCTGTTGAAACAACCCATGACACTGAATATGTAGTGACTGTGGGTCTCCTGGCTTTGCTGGGGCTGTTTAAATTGATGGGACTGTCAGAAAGGGGACCTCTCCCTTTTTCTTTCACTAGGGTATGATCAGATTGAGAAAGTAATCATAGAGAGATTGCTCCTTTGTTCTGACATAATTCCTGTGAAACACAGAAAGAGTTTCTTTCCTGTAAAAGTTACATTTAAAATCAAAATCCAGCTAGATATAAAACATTAAATAACTCCAAATCTCTGTTTTCCCCCATTATTTATCATTGCCCTTTGGAATTATACACACACACCCACACACACACAGACACACATACAGGCAGATAATCTGGCAAAAAAACCCAGGAAGTTCCAAACTGTCTTTATGGAACATTCTAGAACAACATCCTGTTTTGCCATTTCAACCCCTGAGAAGGGAAAACAAGCATGGGTATGGGGAGAAGATGGGGTGTATGATTAAAATACAAGGTTACCACACTTCCATTTCCTTCCCAAATGCATCACTTCAAATACAAATTTATATGGCTGGTAAATGGTTGGTAATTTACAAAAAAAAAAAAAAAATAGAAAATGAAGCAGGACAAATAGCTAAGAGAACTCACCTCCTGCAGGCGATCTATATACATACGGCAAGTCTCCAAATCACAGTCACCACGCACAACTAAAATGCCCAGAGGGATGGCTAGGGGTGAGAGAGAGAGAAAAGTAAAAAATGACACATCTGACTTGGCTATATTGCCGTAAATGTGTTTGTTACAGTTCAAAACAATCTCATAAATATTGTTTGTATATATATTTCAATTTAAAAAAATAACACCTTCTCCCTGCACCTCCTTTAGTTCTCCAGCTGTTTCTGTAGTTGTCATAGGCTCTCCTTGCACAGTCCATGCTGTCCCTGCCTCCTGGGCTTCTTTCATTCTGTCTTATGGAAAATGAAGTATGATGTTGTGGAAACAGCATACTGGCAGGCTGTGAGCAGCCACCTGACTGTTTGAGCCTGTGTTTGCAAGAACAGGTGTATCAGGGAGCAATGAAAGAACTGTAATTCTGGACACCTACCCCGTTGCTCCAGTATGCAAGGGGCTTCATTTCTCTGTCGGTTTGCTGTAGTTCCCTTTTAAGAGCCACAGGCTCTTCAAGGCACTGTTGTTACCTAGTGGTCAACACCAGAACTAACTAGGCATGACATATTAAAAACAAAACGCTGCTAGAGGGTTCACAGCTTAAAATCCAGCCGACTTTAGGGATGGTCAGTGTAGATGCAGGGTTTGCAGGGCTTCAGGAAACAATAGTGAGATATTCATTGTTAGGGGCCATTTAAAAGCCTATTTGATAGGGCAAGTGGCACATAGTTCCTCCAACAGGTAGGAGTTTTTACCAAAGATAGAACACTATGATTCCTGAAAGAATGAAAAATAGTCTCCTCAGAACTTTGAAAGTATGTGCTTGTTTCTGATTTTAAAGGTATAATTACATGATTAAATCTATAATTTACAAAAAGTTTCAAAAGAATTAACCAAGTAGAGACTTGCAGAAATACAATAGTGTTCACCGAAGGTTTGTTTTAAATCTTTCACTCACTGATTTTATTCTTGAAGCTTCCTTATCAATGGATGTCTGAAAATGCAAAGTGCCATGGTTTTGAAAACTAATATAGTGAAATAAAATAAGTTTAAAATGCATGAAAAATCTTGAGAAGCTCACAAAGTAGTAGAGAAGACATACATAGAAATAAAAAGTAGTAATAAATCTAACATAGGCTATATTAAATACATGAATTTAGCTGTTTGAGAACTATAGAAGAAACTAATTCTTGCCTGGAGGGTAGATTTTAGCTTCTCTGAAGGCTATGGGGCCTCATTGGTTCTTATGTAAGGGACATAGGATTGTTTATAGAGAAAAGGAAAACGTTTGTTTCTCAGTATTACCTCCTAGGTTGCTTTCCCTGGGAGAGCAGTGCCACTGCCCCATTCCTTTAGGTTCCCAAGGTCTTGTATATACGGCTTGAAAACACCCCTTGTTTTGAGGTCTGTGAATGAGGATAGACTCTCTCACATCAGGAATAAGCTTTGTTTACCTTTACAACCCAGTGCCTGGCAGAGAAGTGGGAACGAATCAATGTAAGTTTGTAAAAAGAGGAAAGAAGACAGGACATAGGAAGTCAAGTGCATATCTGTCCAAGTGTGAAACAGGAAAAATGTCACAAATGCCTAAGTCCACTCTCCACACAGCAAAAGGATTAAGGATTAGTAACAGAAGTGGACAGTGTGCACTGAATTGGAAATCAGTCACCTTTGCCTATTCTTCCAGAAGCTGAACATGAAAGCCACTGAGCACAAAAAGCGAGAAGCTCTGCAAGTGCCACATATTTAGGGGAATAATAATCTGGAAGAACACTTTTCTTCTCTTTTGAATAGAAATAGAAGCATCAAAAAAACCTGTAGCATGGTAACCATGTACCTTTGAAGAGAATGGAAAGGAAATTCAGTCACGCCCCTTAAAAGAGCTAATCATCCCAAATTAGACCACTAGATATTCCAAGCCAAATCATCTACTGGACGTATGGAAAGAAACATTTACAATCATTGAGGATGACAAAAACAAGCTAAAGTAACTGAAAGTTTATAAAAATAGAAAATAGTTACAATTAACATGAGAGTCCACAATAAAATCTTGCTTAATGATAACTATATTTTAATTTCAAATGTGCAAATGTACAGAAATGAAATTTAATCATCTATCCATATAGATAGAAATGGCGGAATCCTGTCGATACTTCTGATTTCCCTTTATTATGAATGTCTGGAGATAGACTAGTCATAAATTCAATAAATGTGGTAACACATTTTAAACTACAATTAGAGCTTATATTTTCAGATCTGCTAGGAAAAAGGAATGACTAGAAAAAAATTTTATAAAGATGTGTCAATTATTTCTACTATGAGTATAAAATCAGCAACTTTGACTATTTATCAAGAAGCTGATTAAGAGAAATGATGCCTTTGATTGAAATTATTATCACCATATAATTACAACCAATTGGTCTACAAGAAACAAGAGAAGCAGCCTCCCCTACAATGTTCTGTCATGATTACTGACAATTTTTCAAATTTATCCTTTAAAGGAGCAGTGTGCAGAAGAAAGGATTCCAGTCATTCTCCCTTGGATTCAAATCCCAGCACTGGTCAGCTGACTGGTCAGCTGTCTAGTCAGGCAAGTTACTCAGACTCCCCCGAGCCGTGCATTGGAGACAACGGCATTTAGAACAAGTACTTGCTAGGATTTTGTGAACATAAATACGACATTTTTAAATGAATGAAACATTCATGTTAGTTCCCCCTTACTCCTTTTACTGTCTTCTGGGCATTTTTAGTTAGTAGATTGCATCATCCATTTCTCTAATTTTCAATTTATCAAAATGTTAATACAATAAGGATAAACTGGTAGTAGTTCTGTAAGTTATCTACAACTAAATTCTACTCTTTCTGCCCTCCCATGGGAAAAATAAATGTAATGCAAAAATACTGCAATATAATACTTCCGTTTAAGGTATTATCTAGTGAAGAGAAAGCAGAAACTTGCAGAAAATGACCACTTTCTTTTACACTATTGACAACCAACTGCCAAAGTTCACTGAGTTCCCACCTTCACCATCAGGGAGAGTAGTAGACACTTGAGCACTATTAGAATCACTATTCATGATCTTCATGACTCATCTTATTTTGACCTTGATATACATATGTGTTTGTGCATATATGTAAATATGCAAGTATAAGAAAGATGTGTGTACGTATAAATACGTATACATATACATAATATTGTATGGTGAGCACATACATGTATACCTTATGTATATGTACACATCTATACCTACATATTCATATACACATGCTCATATGTAAATAAAAATATATGTGAAGAGAATATGTGTGTGTTATGAGGTATTTCAGAATTAAAAATAAGCCATACAAGTTCTCTGCAGTAACTGATCTTTAATGACGCTGATGCCAAAGTCCATGGTATCTTCAAAAGATGTTTTCTGAGTTAAAAAAAATTATAACTCAATATCAAATAGCAAAAAGGGGGGTAAAGAGGTAATCAATTACTGCCAAGAACGAGCCCCCAATGACACCAATTGTACACCAATTGTACCACTTGTAGCAGCAACATCAGGCAGAGGAGCATCACAATCCCAAGTGCACTTTTCTGTGCATTTACATAACAAGCAGCAGGAAGATCTGCCTCCCTGGAGCATCAGAAGGCTCTATCTAGAACAGCTCTGTCCAACAAACCTTTCCACCCAGTCCTCTGCCCCATGTCAAGGGAGTCCTGATGTGTGGCCAGTGTGAGTGAGGAGCTGAAGTTTTTAACTTTTCCCATTGAAAGTTTGAATAGCCAGATGCAGCTAATGATCATCACAGTTTAGTCCCCGAAGAACCAGGAACATAAATAGCACAGGGCCAGATGCTTTATCTGTTAAAACCATCTCCAAGTTGGGCACATATCCAACAAACATATCCAACTTGCCCCCATTCAGTTGGCTCAGATGTGCTGCCTCATGTCTAGCAACAGTATGGCTGTTTAAGGGCAAGTTTATTTCCTTTAATGTCCTACCAGTGATTTCTGACTCTTCTGCCCATCCTACTACTAAAACTCTCAGCTCCTTCTTGGTACCTGGGTTCGAATGACTAGCAACTGATTAAAGGGTTACTCCTCTAAGGGCAGAGAATTTTAGCATGTTTGCAATATGCATTACCTGATGTTGGGGCTGAATGTTTGCATGCACCCACATTCATTTGTGGGAGCCCTCACCACCAAAGTGATGATGTTTGTGGATGCCTTAGTGTTGGATGAAGTTAGCTCTGTGGGGCCATCGCAGGAGCTCAGGGAGCCTACTTGCTCACTCCCTCTCTCCACAGCGGGACAGGACATGATATAAAGGTACCCTCTATGAGCCAGAAGGGGGCTCCCATCAGAAACCAAACCAGTCAGCTCCTGAATCTCAATTTTCCAGCCTCCAGAATTGTGAGGAAATCTCTTTCTTTTGTTTCAGCCCCCTAGACTACAGTATTTTGTTATGGCAGCTTGAGACTGTCAGTGATAAAATTGTGACAAATTTAGGTACAGAAACAGGAAAGTAAGTCTGGCGTTAACTATGTTCCTCAGTCTGGAGGAAATCACACTACCAATTACTCCTGCCTAGTCAAAACACAAGTCCTGCCCTGGCTCCTCCTCAGACTCCCCCGGGGCCTCCGCTAACCCCTTTTCCCTAGTTCTGTTTGTATAAATGCCTCACAATCCAGAATGTGATTACATTAACGGGCTGAGAAATCCATTATGTATTTCACATGTGCATGCTCTAGATTTTATGTTTGAAATAAAACGCCAACAGGTCATGCTAATTAATTTTGTCTTCTATACTTGAAGTTAGGACTACTTGAACTTATTATGCAAATTTATGCCAAACAACACATAAATTAACACTTTTTATATTCAGCAAATTGAAAATTTTCCAACAACCAATCTGTAAGTGTACTCTTATCTCTAAGACACTTCTAAGGCACATATCTATTAGAAGAAATCATAGGTAATAGGATTTCTAAAATATATATTCTGCCACCAGAGCTAAACAGAGGCAAGGAATAGACCAAACTCAGGTATCCTAAATAGGGGGATTGAATTGCCCTAAAATTAAACAAGCAAAGATTTAAAAGCTATTACGTAAAAAAATGCCAATAGTTTTAAGTAAACTTGAAAAAAAATTTATCCAAAGTTGGAGATTTGATATAAATGACAATTGAATAATTTACTTAAGGAAGTAGAATAGCACTGAAGACTAATTACAATTATTTACTAATTATTTGTTTGGGCACCAACCTTGAGGTGAGTGCCACCCCTCTCAGGAGACGCACCTCCCACACACCCTGATGCAGCATGCCTGAGTTGAGGGCGGTGACATCACAATATGTTGGCAATTTGGGATCAATGAAGATGCAAATTTTGTGAGTTTCTAGGGGCAAAAGTGCAGGGCTGGGAACTTGGAGGGTTCCCCCCAGGCTCACCTGCTCTGAGTCTGAGCTGAACTCTGGGGAAGTGGCCATGGGAGGGGGGTGAGGGGCTGAAGCCATCACTTTCTTATAACAGTGAGTTAACCTCCCCTCTAGAAAAGCCAGGTAGGCCTGGCTTTTGTTTGTATAAATTTATATTTGTCTGTAGTTCTGTTTATATAAATGCCTCAAAACCCTGAATGTGATTACATTAACTGGTTGAGAAATCCATTATGTATTTCCATGTGCATGCTTTAGAGTTTATGTTTGGTATGTCTACAAAATATGAATGTCCAATCAGGTCAGCATTTGACATTATGGTGGCTGTGCTGGGTATCCCCACCCAACTGATTATAAAGTTTAATTGTGCTTAGTAGAGACTATATTCAGGAAATCATAATTTCAGACATGTTTGGCTCATTTTGACTTTTCAGTGAGCTTATCCTGCCCTTGATTCTTTTGTAATATAGTATGTGAAGGCTCTACAGAAAGAGAAATCATGGTACTCACCTCTCTGGGTGATTGTGAGGATGAAATAAGTCAGTGCCTGTAGAACACACAAAATCTCAAATCCATTCCACATTTGCCCTCCGAATTAGCATATTTCCTAACTAGTTCTATGCAAGTTGTGATGATTTGTAAAGCCTCTAATTGACATCCACAGGCCAAATGTGGGAACTACCATGAAAGATATGGTGTGTCCAAGCCACTGATGGCTAGAATCTAAACCAAAGGATGCAAGTAAGAGAAACAACCACATCTACAAGGAGAACAAAGGAAACACAGCTGGCTGCCAGGTGACATAAGCCTATAAAAGCCAAAGCAAGAGCAAGGCACCCGTGACACTAAAACCACATGAAACTGCTAATGGGGTTTGTAGAAAGGGAGGAATCTCACAGCAGTTAATTCATTCTCTGCAAGAAACTGTGATGTGTTCAACAAGGTATCACTGTGGAAGGAAGGGGCTGATAGCACAGTATTTTACAAAAAGAAAGGATTTAATTATCTGACACATAAGCAATTACAGTAAAATTCCTGGTTAGACAGAACTGCAGCTAAATGGGGCCATTCACTGATTCAAATCACAAGCAAACTACCTACAGTGGAATCATTAAAAGAAGTTGTGAGGCCTTAGAGAAAAGCTCCTCAGAAACAGCAAGAGTTGGCAAAGATTGAGTTTTTATACAAATATGAGTATTTCAGAGGCTCTACTGAGGCTAAATAAGGGGGTATTTAAATGCTGAGAACAAAAGTATAACATAAATTTGTGTTAAATATATTTATATTACAGACTATAAATATATAGTATATAGAATATTATATATATGATATGACATAAGTTGGACTTCATTAACATTAAAATTCTACTCTGTGAAAGACACTGTTTAGAAAATGGAAAACTAAACACAGACTGGGAACAAACCTTTGTAAAATGTATCTGTTGAAAGACAGGTATTCAAAATACATAAAGAACTCTTAAAACTCAACAATGAGTTTTAATATAATAAGTCAATTATAAAGTTGGCAAAATGTTTGAACAGGAATCTTACCAAAGAAGATATAATAGCAAATAATAATGTGAAAAAGATATTCCACATGTCATTTGGGAATTGTAAATCATGACCAGCTATTGCCACATGTCTACTGGAAAATCTGACTGTACCAAATGCTGGTGAAAATGTGGAGCAATGACATATTGCTAGTAGTACTTGCAAAATGGTATGGCTACTTTGGAAGATCATTCCAAATTAAATAAATTCTTATCATATGATCTAGCAATTGCACTTCTTGATACTCACCCAAATTGAAAATTATATCCCACAACACTGGCAACTGAATGTTTCAATAACTTGATCCACATCTGTCAAAACTTGAAAGCAGCCAAGGTGCCTTTCAGTAAGTGAAGGATTAAGCTAACTGCTACATCAAATAATAGGATATCATTTAGAAGTAAAAAGAAATGAGCCTCCATGTCATGAAAAGACAAGGTGGGGACCTCAAGAGCATTTTGCTAAGCGAAAAAAGCCAATCTAGAAAGACCACATCCTGCATGATTCTAGTTACATGGCATTCTGGAAAGGGCATACCTAATGGAGACCCCAGGAAGATCAGTGGTTTGCAGGAGATGGGAATGAGGCTGATGGAGGAATGATGGAGAAATAAGGGTAACAGAGTTATTTAGGGCATTAAAACTCTTTTGTATGACACTGTTGCAGTAGACACATGTCAGGCAACAAGTTGTGAAAACCCGGCAACAAGAGTGAATCCTAATGTAAAGTGTGGGCTTTAGTTAATAATGTCTACCAATACTGGCTTATTGATCTAAATAAATGTACCCCATTAATGCAAGATGTTAACAATAGGGGAAGCTATACAGTGGGAGGGTAGCACTGAGGGGATGTACTTTCCACTTATTTTTTCTGTAAACCTAAAACTGTCCAAGTAATAGTGTTCATTAAGAGAGAGAGAGAGAGAGAGAAGAAAAATAAAAGGAAACTCTTCTGAGTTTCCGTCAGTAGACACTTCATAGATAGGAGAGACCACTGAGAGAAAAACAATTGTTACCTACATCCTCAGCTGTGTGTTCCCTCTATTCAGGAAGCTGGCAGTAAGAGACAAGGTGTGAGTCAAGGACGGGAGGCAGGGGACTCATAGGAAGGAGGAAAACCCTAGGGAGGATGGCAGGGATGAGAGGCACCTTTCCATTTTACCTCATTAGTTCCAAATGTGTCAAGTTTATCAGGGAACTGAAATTCCTCCTTGATGGTGGATGATAATTAAACAGAATGAGTTGGCAATATTTCAATCCAATTTTCCCCTGTGTGCCACAGGTCTAGTTTATAACAACCTGTCCTCATCACTGCTCTCTTGCAACCAGTAAGGGAACTAATAGGCCTATTAGCAACTTAAGACTGCCTCATGTCATTCTTGGGGTCTGTCAAAGGTTTCTCAGCCCTTCGCTCCTATGTTTTAAAATGAAGCTAGGTTTTGGAGTTTCTGCTTTGAGCTAAACTGAGTCTATAGTAAACTCAAAATGTCACCCACATGATAAAAATAAGTCATGCAGTTTTCGTTGCATCCCATGTGAGGATAAGATTTTGGAGTCAGGCTTTCTATAAATTAGCAGGTTGTCTACAAATCTAGGTTTCAAACTACAGATCAACTTTTCGGCTTTTTATCCTGAGAATAATCAGCCCAAGAAGACAAATGAAGGAGTATGCAAGTTATTATTATTATTTTTAATCCCTGAAAGGTTTTGGTATCTAGGATGTTGAATGGCATTCATTTTCATTAAACGGCAAAAGTATATGGCACATATATGGAATTGTATAAAAATATTTTCAGGTCAACAAGTCATTCACCTAATCATTCAGCAAGCAAATTCTAATAGTTCTCCATGGTCAAGAGGTGGGTGTGCGGTATTAGGTAAGACACAGCACTTGCCCTTAGCCAAGTGTGTTTAGGAAAAAAGAGCTGCACACATCATTGGGCAGAGTAGGACACACTTACAATAAGAGTGGTTTCAAAAGTGAAGAAGATAAGGTAGTTTGTGGGCCTTCCTGGTGGTGCAGTGGGTTAAGCAACACACTATGAAGCAAACCGCAGCCACTGCAGCATGAGTTTGAGCCCTGCCACCAGCCAGGGAGGGCACCCACATGGTGTAGCAGACCTCTCCTGCTTTACCTGCTGGCCGCCTCAGAAATATGTTTCGGTCAGTCTGCCTGTTTTGCTCCCCACTCTGTCTCTGGTGAATCCTCTCACCTCCCTGGACTCTGGCCTGTACCCCAGCTCTTGTATGCATAAATAAATAAATCTTTTTAAAAAAAAAGAAAAGAAGGTAGTTTGAGGAGGGGATAAGGAAGAAAAAGAAGAGGGAGAAGAATTACGAAAATAATACAAAAAGTAAATGCCCTTGTATATAATGAATGACAATGACCACTTACAATTGCCTCAAAGGTATTGGTTAACCTACAATATATGAAAGAGAATTTTGAGTTAGAATATTGTTACAGGCAGAACTGGAGAGAGGATGCTCTTCATTAATATTTTTTGGTCGTGTTTCTTATGTATTTATTTATCTGTAATATTTGTCTACACCATTATGTTGGTTTCAGGTGTGCAGGATTAGGTCTGGAGAACCAAGAGCAGAAGAAGGAAAGAGGAATCAGTGAGCGCTTAAAATTCCTAAATATCCATTCAAAGCCCAGACTGGCACATCAGGAACTGAGAGAGGCAGTAAATGTCATTGTCCTTCAGGTCATCAACACACAGCACATGAGAAATTGAAAGGCAGAAGTGAGAAACAGGAATCCAAAAAAAAAAAAAAAGATGTTAAAGCAAAGTCTCTGAATAAAGATAAAAGGAGAAAGGAACCCAATTGTGGCCAATATGCTTAAAATTGCATGAGTTTTTCCAATTTCTGATGGATTTCATTCATGCATCATCAATGATAATCCAGGGGAAAATACAGGCAAAATGTCCAAATGCTCCTCTTCTCTAATAAATAATAGAAACCAAAGGTACAGGACATCAAACTTTTCTATGAAATGTCATTATCTTGCAACTTAATATGAAAGGTTATTAACAATATTGTTAATGCTTATATTTGATGGTGAAATTTCCATTGTAGTGAAAATTCTTTTTGTCACATGCAACAAAATTCTAATACAACCATATGATTTATCAAACTTCTTGGATTTCATTTCCAGTGTTACATGTGATAGGAACTTTTAACTGTGAGGTTCCAGAATGCACTTGACTATGCACTTCACTAATAAGTTAGTGTAATGTTGAAATCTTGGCAGCATGGCCTGGCCTGCCAAGTAAATGTTGAAGTCAAGATGAAACTTTATAAGTGCCCAAAGGCAAAGGCATAACAGTATCCAAATCTTAGTAAATATTCAAATGATGGTAAGAAACACTGGTTCAAATCTCTCTCACAATTTCAAGAGCATCTGGCTGTTGCACTGATGGGCAAGGTCTCCCTCAGTTAGATGCTGAAGACAAATTCAGCCATGCTTCTCTGAATTTCTAACTTGATTCAATGGATGCAGAGAATGAATGATAGAAAGGATTTCCTAAAATTGGATGAAGGGGCTCATATCTCTTTTTGAAAGCAAAAAGATACAACAAATTACACACAGTTGCCAAATAGAGCTGTGAAACGGCAATCAATCCAGCATGTCCATATCATCTGATAAGGGAACTCTCATTTTGCTTACTGGTGACTCCAGGAGACTGGGAGTGGGTCAGGGATACAGGAAACCCACTGAATATTAAAAAAGTGTGTTTTCCACCAGTTATAAACTGTGAAGGATCTGCTGCCTTTACCCAAGTGACCATATAGAATTGTGGTTCTCAGTCAATCTTCAAAGAAGTTATTTTCAAGACGAGCTCATAGCTTGTCCTTGGTTCTGTTCACCTCAAAATCTTTACCAATAAATCAGATGAATATACAGAAGAAATGTTCTTCTTGTTGAGGATCAAACTCTGAAGTTATCTCTAATACCTACAGTGTTAAAGATTTTAGCATGAAATTTGGATTTCTTGCATTTATGCTTTGCAATTTAATTACTTAAATTCCAAAAGGAGAGTATTTGGAGTTTTAACTTATTTGACTTATCAAATTTGACACAAAGAACTTTAAGAAAAGCTTACCCTTAACATTTTAGATTTCCATTTTACTTAGCTCATTTTGACAAATTTAAAGAAGGTAATTAACTGACATTTCAAATCCCTAAATTTGGAATCATAGGAGATCAGGACCAAAAATACAGAGAGTAAAACCTGGAGGCTAGTGATCATAGGAGACTCATCCCCAGTACCTACAGCAGTTCTTGGTACATAATTAAGTGTTCAATAAATAACTGCTAAGTGACAAAGTAAATGAATGAACTCAAGGAGTTTGGGGTGGGGGTGGTTTCTTCCTGACCTTGAAACAGGGCTATATGGGTATTATTGACAGCTAAGTTCAATGCCCAGTAGAGGAACTCACTGAGAGTGACTTCTTCACTCACTTGCACAATTGCAAGACCACTGATGCTCAGGGAACAACAATAATGGGGTTTATTCAACAAACAGGGAAAAAAAAGGAGTCACTAAAGCTGTAAGTGGCTGGCTACCTCACCCTGGACAGTGTTCACAGTGTTCAGACATTCCAAGCAAAAGGCTGCTCATCCAAGATGGTGCCATCCCGCCTATGCGGGCCTGGAGTATGCAGCAGCCAGGGGTGCTCACCGTGGCCACTGAGACAATGCTGCAGCCCATGGCGACAGCCTGAAAGTCAGGATGAAGGGCACCAGACCCTGTCCCAAACAACAATGGAGGCAGCAGCAACAAGCAGTACCAAATGATCAGATAAACAGCTCTTGGAGGCACCAAAGGCCCTGGGCCTGGTGGCAGCGAAAAGACCCGAGGCAGTTTCAGCTGCCTGTTACCCACAAAATTGTCGACTTCTCTCTTGAGATGTCAGCTACTAAGACTTCTTTCTTCTTTCTTTTATCTTCTTTCAGAGTCTGGGGAGAGTGTGAGGAATCTGGGCGTCTGAGGGATGCTGTCTTGGAGGCAGGGATTGCTCCTGTGCTTCCTTATATCCCCTCACAAAGCCCCCCACCCTAGCTGACACCTCCTGACCAGGCCATTCAACCCGGACGTTGCCTGAGGGCAGGGAGGCCTGCATGCAGCAGCCTTCCTGAGGAGGGGGCACAGATTTTCAAGGGTTCCCTCTCCCCAACTGCTGGGCTGTGAAGACGGTGCTTTTGGACCTGAAGTGTTGCATCCAGATCTGTGATGGGACAGAGACACTCACTCTGCAGCTGTGGGAAGTGCTGGCTCTGTTGATGCAGCTCACAGCTGAGCCCTCCTCCAGGAAGGAAGCTATGTCCCTCAAGTTAACTCTTCCCAGAGGACAGCCTGACTGTACCCAGCCATCCTTGCCTCAACTGGGACAGCTCTAACTGGCCCTTCCAGATGGAAATGGCCCTTTGGGAGTTTTCTGTTGTAGCTGCATCATGCTCAATGTATTTCTCTACCTGGTCCTGCATTCCTCACTCTTCACATTTGTTATTCCCTCTTGGAGAATCCCCAGAAAATCACTGCCACGTTAAATACAAACAAGTGTGGAAGAGGTGAAGTACTCTGGGCCTGGTCTCTGGATCTCACCACCAACCCAGGGCTGGTGGGACAGCAGTGAGTGTAGCATCAGCGACCCCACCCATCAGAGGCAGCACTTCTGGAGAGTATGTCAATGAGTGCTAGACTTTGCACAAAGGGGTTTGTATTCAAGATAGCATTTAAGCCTCAGAACTCTATGAGGC
The DNA here is from genome assembly GCA_019455555.1 of Galemys pyrenaicus. NCBI lineage: Eukaryota > Metazoa > Chordata > Mammalia > Eulipotyphla > Talpidae > Galemys > Galemys pyrenaicus. Next base: position 1,911,921 of record JAGFMF010011412.1, read on the forward strand.
TGCAATTATGTTCTCATTTTAGAAGAAAGAAGTTTGGTCAGCTGAAAAGCAAAGGTACTTTATAAAGGTTGCAACTAAAACTCAAATACAGATATTTCTGACTCTTCTATTAAGTCCCTGAACAAAAAAGAAAAAGAAATTCCATTAGGATAACTGCCTGAATATCAAATTAGGGCACAATTCTAATGTCATTCATCTTAACCAGAGGATAATATATTATTAACACTTGCATATATGGGCCTTCCCAGTGGCACAAGGGATTAAGCACTGCACTATGAAGCATCCATAGCTACTGCAGCACAAGTTTGATCCCCAGCCAGGGAGCTGACCCACATGGCACAGCAGACCTCTCCTGTCTACCTTGCCCACTGTTTCCCTCAGTAGTGTATATCAATCTGCCTGTTCTGTTCCCCGGTGTTTCTGGTGAACCCTCTGATCCCCCACACCTCTGGCCTGTACCCCAATTCTTATATGCATAAATAAATAAGTCTTTAAAAAAAGACACTTGCATATATGTGTTTATGATGTATATGTATTATGTAAAATGGATATTAATATATAAAATATGTATGTACATACACACATTTTATTGATATATTATGAACATCCAAATAATCTTTATTACACTAAAACAATGTTTATACCAAGGTTGCTGAACACTACATTTAATGTCAACAAATGTTAGGCCTCTCCTACCTTTATAGGCTACATCTGTTTTTATATTAGTTCCAAATTGGTATTTACTCTTGTATTTTAGGTCCTTGACTTGTATGAACTATCGTGGCATTTCAAAAGTGCAGAGTAAGCTAATGGCAAAAGAAAAGCTAAGCCAATTTATATGAGATAGTCTTGGCCAATATATCAAGTTATTCCAGAATTAAAAATATATGTACTATATCAATAAAATGCTTTGGAGTTAGAATACAATATGACTTTAAAAGACTGATTACCATTCAACTAGACTATATGACTGCATCCTTTATTAAGGATTTGTTCATATACTTTATTCAAATTACAGCAGTTGAGTTTCTGCTTGTTATTATTTAAAGATATATTTATTATTTATTTATTTTATTTAAAATAAATTATTTAAAGAAATGTAATTATTTTCTCTTTTTGTTCTATCTATTCAGTAGAATGTACTTTGCATTCTTGGACATTACAACCATTATCTTGAGGGTCAATAGGCATAAATCCAGGGAAGATAACTGTTTTCAGGTAAGTCTGAAATTTATCAGCAAGAGCTGAGGGAAGGACTAGCCAGATGAGAAGTATCTGAAATAGTATCATCATCTTATTCTGTGGTATAAGGAGCAAGGCAATTAAAGGGCTACCATCCCCTAATTACCAAGAAGTCCTACTTTAAAGGGAACCGGGGCTTTGTTAGACAACAAACATTCGAGCTCATTATCTAATGCAAAGAATGACCCGGACACATGAGCAACATTCTATTAAACAGTGATGGCAAACAGCCATCTGCTGCCCAGATGGGTCACATGGTGTGTTATCAATAAAGGGAACTGATTTTTTAAACCCAGTAGCACAACTACTTCTCTACTTAGATTTCTGACAACAAATGAAGAACCCAAGAGAATTCACTCCCTTTGTTGTTTGAGGATATAGGTCAGAGTGCATTTCTAACTGAGGGCCTCTGGTCTAGATATGTTATATGCATCTCATTTAATTAATGCCTCTGAAATAACACGTGCATTCTGGAATACATATCCCACAGAGACTTCAACTTGGATTTGCCTTAACATTCAACCTGTGCTGAGTTGGCCTTCCACTGCCTCTACAATCAATTGTAAGTTGGAGTAAGACAAAAAGGTGAAGGCCAAAGAATGGACGGACCCCTAATGACAAAAGACAGACTCCTGATAAGTCACAGGTTAGAAGCATCATCTAGTAGAAAGACTGGTTTGCCAATTTTACTTCTAATTAGTATGTTGTTTTCTTCAAATGCGAATCTTTAAAATGAGATAACTCCTTGATTTTCCCTCTTTGAGAATTTCTTTGTTCTTTTGGGTCAAACACACAGCTGAGTTTAAGAGACTTATATTTAAGTCAACCCACCTCCTAGCACCCCCAGTTTAACATAAGAAGTTTTTGCACATACAAACTTTATCACTAAGATTTGATGAGTACAGCACCTTCCAGGAAATGGTATATTCTTATAAAAACTAACATCACAATCACATCCAGTAATGGACAGATACCAGAGAAAAGATAGAACAGATCACTGAAATCCACAGATAAGCCTGAAATCCCATTTGAGCCAAAGTACCTGAATGCCTCCCTACTCCTAGGTGACTTTGAGAGTTGATGTTAAGTTACAAAACAGCTTTGATTTGGGAGTCCTTCTGTTTTTAAAAATTTTAAGTTTGAAGCAAGAAAGACTATAAAACACTATTTTGTATAATTAGTAACCTCTAAAAAGTCAATTTATATCATAGCTACCACTACCTATGTCCATCACATTATGGTCTGCCACTTATAATCACATTTACATTAGATAATACAATCTGTCTGGGCTTCACTGTGGCCTAGGGGTTAAGTCTCAGCACTATCACCTCTACAGCCTGAGTCTGATCCCCAGCAAGGGAGCTGACCCACATGGGGCAGCAGACCTCTCCTGCCTTGCCTGCTGCTCCCCTCAGCAGTGTATTTCAGTCTATCTGTCTGTTCTGCTCCCCACTCTGTTTCTGGTGAATCCTCTCAGCCCCTGCACTCTGGTCTACACCCCAGTTCTACCACACACACACACACACACACACAGAGTGAGCGAGAGAAAGAGAGAGTGAGAGCAAGAGAGAAACAGAGAGACAGAGTGAGAGAGAGAGAGAATACAATAGGGGCCACCCTGTTGAAGCAAGGGGTTAAGGCACAGCACTATAAAGCTATCTATCGCCACTGCAGCACAAGTTCGATCCCTTCCCAGGGAGGTGACCTACATGGCATGGCAGACCTCTCCTGTCTTGCCTGTTACTCCCCTCAGCAGTGTATTTCAGTAGATCTGCCTGTTCTGTTCCCCACTCTGTCTTTGGTGAATCCTCTCACCCCCATACCTCTGGCCTGTACACTAGTCCTTGTATGCATATATTTTTTAAAAAGATACTGCTTTTGAAAGAAAACAACCACAAGCATTGAGAAAGCTGAAAAAGGACAAAATCTGATAAAGCAGAAACCACACAGAATTGCCTGGAAGGGTCAGCGACTGGACTTCCAGGGAAAAAGATCCAGGGTCTCTGCACCCACCAGACCCCAAAGTGCCTGCACTTCACATGAGACTGTCCACAGACTGCAGGATTTCCATCCACTAAGCCCCACTTCAGACCACAGGTTCAGGAATCCAAAGGCAGAAATCATTATCCAGGGATGCGTCTGCCACACCATTTCTGCCAGTTCTACAATTAACTTCATTATTTCCCTCTTCTCCAGTTAGGTAGGTCCACGCTTGGAGGCCATGTTGGATTTCAGTTAAGAATCTCAGGTTCTGTACAGCACTTGTCCAGCTGACATCCTTACCTGCCCTGGGGTGCTGCCCTCATCTTCACTGACCTCAGTGCACTTGTCCTTTGGGCCCCACCATTACAAAGGAGCTCAGAACCCTAATATATAACCTGGCAATAGTTTTAACTTCCTATTGCCTACTTTGCCCAGTTACCTCATATATCAACAGGGCTAAACAGTGTTAAAATGTAAAATGTGACCAATATATAATGAGTAATAAACAAAGTGAATTAATAAATATATATGTACAGAAGCATACAGAAAATATAAGCATTGCAAAGTTACTCATATGCTGACTCCACTTAAGATTTCAGAAACAATGGAAACTTGTCATCAACGAATTTCTTTATCTTAACATTTGAATATCCTATAGAACTTTCTTGTGCATGGTACAATTTCACAGTAGCTGAAAGTGTTGACTGTGACTTCACAGATAATTTTGTCACATCTGCATGAAGAATGAGGAGAGTATTTCTTAATGCAGACTCCAGAAAGAGGTTTGTGTTATCTTTAGCATTTTCTAGAAGTTACTCCACCATATGGTTTTCCTGACTTTCTCTTTTTATCACTTTAGACAGACCTGAGCCTAAGGTGCTTAATAAACCAGGAGATCTTAATTTGGCATCTACAGCAGAATCTGCTGCTTTCAAGTTCTATTTTCTTCAGCCCAGTTATCATCACTGAGGGTTCTATGCTTCCCTTCATTTTTCTCCAACTATTATTTTCAGGCAAAGAATAGATTAAAGTGTTAACTGGAGGAACTAAGGAGGAACAAGAGGCGGAATACATGCAATCAATCAGGCACTTCCAACTCACAGGCTTCCCGGAGTTTCTCTTTGTCATAGTGAAATCCTTCATAGTCTTGTAAGCTGATTTTGTTCACCCGGATTCTCAGGCGGTCTGGGACAGACTGGGGACTGCAAGACAAAACAAGGAGTCAGACATAAGCGAGAATGTGGGACTGGGCATCTTAAGCACCAGGAGGGACTAGAGGCAATACGGTCTCTTCATGCTTCGAAGAAAAAGTTGCCATCAAATTGTGGGTTCTTTACAAACACAGAAATTATCTGGAAAACACTCCTCCAGAAACCTCAAGTTTCTGAAATCCACGTAAGAATAGTGAAATAAACAGAAAAGGCTTCTGGAGGTCACTCATATATTTGCTATTAAACATTCTAATAGGATTGCGTGTTATGCTCCATAATGAGTTTGGTGCCAAAGTAGTGAGAAGCACAATAAAGCTGTAAAGAACTGCTCTAGGTAAATACCTGTAAAACTCTCAGAAGAGCAGAGAAACAATAACAGATCAGACCAAGAATCCAGAAAGCAAAGGGCTGAGACTGAAATCGCTCTCTCCACCTCACTTGTGTCTGTGACCACCTCTCAGTTGAAGCATATTACAATGACGAGCCTGGGGATGAGCCGCTAAATACCCCAAAACAAAGGGGAAAATTTAAATATGCCCACTGTACTGTCTTTAGGAAGGAAATAAAGTATGTACTTTCTTTTAAATAAATTCAATCCAAAGTGGTTCAGGACACATATGGAACAAGTGGAAGGTGGTTCTGTTTACCTTCAGAATATCTTTATCTTGATTCCTTGGACGTTCTTATGTGACATTTTCAAAACAGCTTAACCATGGGCATTAGTACAATACAATTTTCAACACTGCAGCTATGGATAAATATATTTCTTCAAAATGTCAATATAACAACACATCCACACTTGTCCTTGAAGTATATCTTATACTCAAATTTCAGTGGTTCAGAGAATTTTCTCAGAGGATTGCTTGTCCTTTCTTACATTATGGGACAAAAGTCACCACTGACTAAAATAGAAAGAATGTTACTCCTCAATTTCAGTAAAGGTGGGGAAATGGAAGAAGGGAAAAAGAGAAAAGAGAGGAAAGGAAGGAAAGAAAGTAGGGAAGGAGAGGAGTGGAGGGGGAGGGAAGAAAGAAAGGCTGGACAAAAAGAGGGAGTGATACTTTAAAAATATTGTCAGGATATCTCTATCCCTGCTTTACACACACACACACACACACACTTTCACTTAATTTCATTGCAACAATGGAAGAAGAAAAATAATCTTTAATTTCATTATTTGACCTAAAACATCATTGAAGGCAAAATGCAGTAACTTTCACCATAAAGACCTCACTCTACTCATCACCCAAATAAGAGCTATAGATGCACAAGTGCACATCATGCCCCCTTCAATCACTCACAACCACACAGAGACTTCAATGTAAGCATACACATTCTAGAACAAGATGGAGGATTAGTAAAAATGTTTCATTTCAATGGGTTAGCCACTAAGTCAACACAAAACCATAAGGTGGGTATTTCTGAGGGTAAGGACAGAAGACACCCCTGATGTTCATTGCCCATGCAAGGGGTATCTCTTGTGTACTGGGCATCGTGCTGGATAGATGAATAAAAGTGAATGATGAAGCTGTGGTGGGAGACAGGTGTGACAGCGTTTTTGTAAATGAGCAGAACAATACCTAAATACCTCACCTGCCATCATTTATAGATAAGGACACTGAGTTTCAAAATAGTCGTGTGATTTTAAGGTCACTGGGTGTAGCGGCAGGAAGGCAGCACAGGGCAAGTTTGGGATGGTTCTTAGCAGATGGATCAAGGAAAGGGACTCTTGGAGCCCTCAGTGGCTTTTTATTCTTTTATTAGTAGAGGTGGCCAGGTACATGGCAGGGGAGGCCGGCAGGCCTCCCAGCCCCCGGCGCATCTCATCCTCTCGGCTGCTTTCTACTGCTGCTGCTCGCGTTGGTCAGTACTGTCGGTCCTGTCGGTTCTGGCGTTGTGACGCCACCCATTTAAGCCCGTGTCAGTCAGGTGTGCCCACTTGCGCATGCCCACCCTGGAATGCTCGCAGCACCGCAGGTGTCCATCATCAGTGGTGGGAGGGTAGAAAGACCTGATTTCTCTAATCCTACACTGGGCTACTATGTGGCAAGTCAGGGGCGGAGGAGAGCGGAGTCGTGGATGCTGTGGGTTTCATGCCCTTCTGTTATAAGATGCCAAGAGTTCCACAGATTTGCCAGCAAAGTCACAGTCAGCAGAACTGATTTGGGGATGGTGAGGAACATGGTACGTTCAACAAGTTAACATGGGACTAATATCCCCAGTGAGTGTGTAGATCTACGTTTATTTAGAGGTCAGTCTGGGGACAACAGAGTGCTAAGTGACAAAGGATCATGGAAAATGAGATATGGCATAATCTTCTTCAGGTAAATTGGAGAGTTTAGGAGCTTGCATTCGCATAGAGAAGTGCCCACAGAAAATGTTCCATTTGTTGTTCCAAGCTGTTATCTTCATGTGGTAGGATTTAGGGATTATTTTACACTGACTATAATCATTTCTAGACAAACAATTATTTTGAAAGCATGTCAATATGGAAGTATATGCTAACTCAGGACAAGAGCAAAAATAAGGATTATAACAAAAGTGCTTAGGTGTTGGATGTGAGAAATAGGAAAGAATGAAAGTCATTAACAGAGTACCAAATACTTCTACTGAAATTGAGGGGCCTGGTCTTTCCCAAGTTCACCCTAGTGAACCTGCAAAGACTATAATTAGAAAATATTTTTTCACAAGCAAAGCAGACTTGACGGGAGCTAGAGCATAGAATGTGGTGGCCCCACAAACCCTGTAGGAGGAAGACAAAGTTGAAAGAGCTCCTGTTAAATACTTTTTTGAGGTAACAGTAGATCAAAGGGCAGTGAGCTCTAGTGCCCTCTGGTGGGCTGCAAGATTCTTCAGCCCCATTGTTGCAATCCTCTTCCAGGAGCTCATAATGACTAACCAGTGGGTACCCCCCCTTTCTCAAATTCCAAGCCCTTCTCCCTGTTTATAACTTTTGCTCCCCACCCACCCCCAAGCACACACTGTTACCTCCTGAACCTCAGGTTCTTCCTAATACCACTGATCTTCCTAATACACAGTGGCAAGGACAACAGGAACTGTCATCCGAATAGAAGTTCTCAGAATCCAAATGGATTCACATATTCCAGAATGATCAGCAAGATCAAAAAGCAAAAGAACAGAATGGAGACCCTCACCTACCATTTCTTACTCTCTCCTGTCCACCTTCCTACTCTTTCTTACTCTTCGTCTCAACTCCTCTCTTCCCCCAAGAACATGTATCTACCCACTTCCCCACCACCAGCAGCTTGCCTAACCCCCTTTTCCAATGGGAGGTCCCTGGTATTCAACTTGCTCTCAAATGTTGCCTCACATCAGGTCAACAAACAAACTTTAGTGCATTGAATCACAGGCTCTATGATGGAAACCTCCCTGCATCATTTTGGACCCTGGAGTGAACATCTCAGAGAAGACAGCTCAGAGAGGAGGCGAAGAGCTCAGATTGCAAGGCAGATTGGCTGGAACTGAAATAGAGTTTTTCCAATTACTGGTTAATGAGGAAATTTTGGCTTCAGTTTCCTCACAGGTAAAGTGGGGATAATAACATTGTTCTCATAGGGAATTGATGAGAATTAGTGAATGGATGCAGGTGGCATGCTTAGAAAAATGCCCAACCCATTGTAAGTGCTCAGTAGATACTTTCATCAGGATAATTATTATTCTAAGTACTGCTCTCCTAAGTAAAGTTCTGCCTAACAAACAACAGCATCTGTTGCTGCCAGGAATTGGAAGACTCTCAGGGCAGGAACAGGTCCCTCCTCAGACACTTCTGATGAGCTGAGTTCCTTCACAGGGAACTTGTCTAGCTGGCTGACATCATGAGTCCCTGGATCTTCTCCCAGTTGGAATTTTCCAGACTAAGAACATGAAAACAGACAACAAGAATGTAGGGGAGAAAATGTAAGGTGAGATTAAATGAAAGCCAAGTAATTCAATTGTGCCCCTTTATGTCAAAACAGATTAGTGTTTCATTAATGGCCTGCTGGGGGTGGAGATTGACAAAACCATTCCTTGGAGTCAGAGGAAGAGCTTTGTCATTGGTTTTCTAAAATTAAATTTTGCCAAGAAAGTTAGTAGAGCACAGAAGAAATGAACAAGCTAGGTAAACACTAAATTGTTCCATGCCAGTATCTCCCACAAGTTACTCCTCCACTGTGAGAAGCTCCAAGCTAGAGGCTCTAGACCTCACTGCCATCAGGGCTCTCGAAGTGCTGAGGGACTCCATGATCGTGAGGTCCCCACGAAATCAGGCAGTGACCTGGGCCTATCGCCTTCTCACTAATCTTCTCTGTAATACTGGACTAGAACTCCTGGTGCAGAGTAGAAGGTCATGGTGTTGAACTTAATTCCCAAATGCTTTCATGCCAACATTCTCAAAAATGGTGACAAAAACACCTCTCACTAAAATCATTGCCCTGGGCCTCACAAACCCTGGCCCACCTCCCCACCCCCATTCACATTATGCACAGCTGGTACCCTATGATGCTGGGGCAGGGCAGGCCATGGAGCCAACTCCCTGCACACTCACTAAGACTCCACTGAAGCCCAAGTCTCATCTCTGCTCTCTGAGGATCCCACCAGTAACATTTTCTTGGTTTTTTGTTGTTGTTGTTTTCCACTGGCCCTTCGTAGACTTTCAATCCATTAGGGTCAATTTTCTCCCTGTGCCTTCAAACTCTTCATTGTCCTATCCATTTCTTTAGTGCGCATTGTGTCTCTCAAACTAATAATGCCTCCATTTCTAACACCTGGCCCAGATACCCTTCTAGATAAAAGGAGTGAGTTGGGTGTTTTTCTCCACAGTCATTTATAGATTATTACAGATTCCATCACTAACACCACAGAATTCCTTCTCACTGTAAAAATTAATCGCCTGGAGTAACACAAAGTTTACTGTCAATATGAAGACAGTCTAGCACCAAATATAAAGTGGGAATACAGAATCAGAAAAATTTTCCTTCCAATCTGAGAACTGTGAATTAGCATGTGTCTGATGTTAGCTCCGAAGTTAACTTCTCTAAACATTTTCTGATCTAAAAACAAGACTGATATGAGGAATAGAGAGAACGACAAATGAGAAGATACATATCATGGAGTTAACACATTCAGTAGTAACATCTACCATATTGTATTATTATTAATAGTGCCCTGGTGCTTCTCCCATCTCCACAAGCCCTGTCTTTGCTTATTCCATCCTGCATGAGACCATCATCACAGAAGCCAGAGTCACAGCTCTATGCAAAATTTGGTAGAACTTGCTAAGCTCTTAGCAGGATGAGAGTCTGTTCACAGGGAGTACGGAGACAGGATTTAGAGCTATGCATCTATCTACAGTCTGCTGGGTGAGAAGGCAAGTGGGGATTTGGAGTGTTGGCAAGATAGTCCACGTAAATATGTCTCAGATTATAAATCCTAATTCATGTCACAGAGCAAACCCTAGAGTTATAGAACTATTCTGTTTGTACTTTGTAAATGTCCTGTTATTGTGAACTTTTCTTAAATGGTTCAGCCTAAGACCTGCCCCTTAAAATAAATGCTCATTCTATAGATGCTTGGCATTTTATGATAAACTACAATTTAAGCAATAATTTGTTACACATACATAGCTTTCTTTTACAAGTCAAAAAATATCTCAACTCTGTCTGCTTTCTCTCTTCAAGCCTGATTTAATAATAATCATAATAACAACAATGAATTGCTTTATATCTCCCAAGCAATGTAAATGTAAGACTCTGTGATTGTAACTGAGACATGAAAAGCATATTCCTAATTTTTAATGGAATCCATTTCAAATGGTACAATTTTATAAATGAACTTTGATTAAAGTATTAATTTCTACTTTTGGGCATTTAGGTTGTTTCCAGGCCTTACCAGTTATAAATAGTACTGCAATAAACAAAGGGGTACAGATATTTTTGGATTGGTGTTTTTGTGTCCTTTGGGTAGATCCCTAGGAGTGGAATTGCTGGGTCATATGGTAGCTCTATTTTTAGTAGACTGAGGAACCTCCATATGACTTTCCATAGTGGTTGGATTAACTTGCATTCCCACCAGCAGTGTAGTAGAGTTCCTTTTTCTCCACATCCTCACCAACATTTGTTGTTGTTGGTTTTTTTGATATGTGCTATTCTTATTTCTGGGGCGGGGGAGGGACCAGGATGAAGGCAGAAAGACCACAAGGAACTGAGGTGACAGTGCACAGGTGAAATGGTGGTGGGAATTCCCTGGGGACTACAATTGATGTCAAATATAGTTAAATAAATTTAAGTATAAAAATATTAATTTCTAATGTGAACTCATGACTTGAAGACTATTTTCTTTCCCTTCTCTGCAGCTTCAGCACCTAAAATAAACAAGGTTAGTATTGTTTACAAGAAGTGCTTTTGAGCAAACATATGAAATTCAAAAAAGGCAGATTCCCCTGGCATTGCACATAGCTCTGTGGCTAAAATAATGTCATCTGAATGTCTCTGAGCTGCTCACTAGTGGCTTTTCTCTGGGAGCCCCGAGCAAAGGCTGACTTGGCTGTATCTTCCTGTTCTTTCTCCACCTAGCTCTAGACCTGGATGAAGACAAGTCCATGCTGGATCATGCTCTCGCTTCCTTGCGTCTTATCTCACAAACAAGAGAACACCCCAAGAGGAGGTGCCCCGCCAGAAAGGCACACAAACCCCTAAGGGATGGCCTGTTCTTCAATGACATGATAATGGAGCAGAAACAGACCACCATGTCCTTTCATCAGCTTTCAAGCTGAGCCTTATTTAAATATAATTATCCCGAATGGCTTCTCTTGCAACTTGCTAGGGATTGCTGTAATTTACCCTAAGACATTATCAAACTGCCACTGACAATAACCTCCCCAAAAGCAGAGTCACATGGGTTCTTTACACAGAACAAAGAAACCAAACTGAATCAAGGGTTCTGAATGAGATTTTAAATGGACTTTTGGCATCTGCTGAGTTCCGACAGAACTCCGATAATTCAGTTGTCTTCTGCCTGGAATAGAGAATAATGCCTCCGGAATCTAAAACAGTGAAGGAGTTTTTGAGTTTGGAACCAAGGATAAATGAAAAATACCTTAGCGGAAGCAACCATGAACTCCCTTGCCAGAAGTGTTTCTCCACAGAAAGTACCACTAAGGGTTAATCCTTTTTTTGATAGAAGTTGAATTAAAGTTCTTGGCCTCAAGACATCCCTATATGAGGTGACAAGTATGATATGTTCTAGTTGACTAATTATTTAACACAACCTTCCTTCTAGATCACCAAAAAGGCATGGGATTAAAGCATTATAGGACCAGGGGAGACTTGGATGTCATCCAAACTCATTCTCTATTTCCTCTCTGATTGCATAGTCAAAGAACAGTTTGGTCTTTGCCAGAGCTTTCCCCAGGGGTAACATACATGATGGATGTACCCTGGACAACCACAGGCATTTGTAAATGCTTCCTAAAGAGTCTAAATCTCTCTCCATAGTTTCTGTTTCTTGACTTTTCTCCTCCTACGTGGGTCAGAATAGGGTTCTAAGTCACTGAGATCACCAGTCACAGGCACTCCTAGCAAAACAATGTGACCTTTACGCATGATACACATCAAAGAATATATGCTGACTTACACATAATTAAAATAGGCTATGAATATCAAATATCAAAGAATTTTTATGCTATTGATGGAAAAAAACCTGAATTTTTAATTTCCTGGAAATCTTACTGAAATGAAATGTGCATTTTCAACCTTCCATTGAAATCTGTGATAAAATATTATGCTTTGAAATCATAATAAATGGATACACAGTACAGTGAAGCCGCATGTGGCAATTACAACTTCTCAGAAGAGGCATCGTGTTCCCTGCATTTCAGGGAGAAGTCAAGATGAACTAGGAGGCTTCCCTTGGTGGCCACTCAAAGCCACCTAGCAGGCACAGCAATTTCTTCATTTTAGTATTAAAGGAAAAGCAACAGGTCAATAGTCTGGATCAATATTTCAAGTCCTCCTCATGACTCCCTTCCTTTTGTGGCAGTGACTGTCATAGTTGTTACTGACACTTTTCTATGAAAACACCCACAAACACCTAACATTAAAACTTCTGGCTCCAGAATCACACTTTTTGTCAGTCACAGACCCTCACATTTTCCTGTAGATTAGATCTGTACTCTCTTCACTTTCTCTTTTCCCTTTATTCAGAGATACTAAATTCACTTTTCAGCTCTCACTCTAACGCACTCTTCAGCAGCATTTCACACTGTCATTAATTCCCCACCCCTCAAAGCTTTTCTCTCTTGGAATTCAGTTTGGAATAAAACACTCTCTAGTTTTCCTAATTAAATTCCTATCAGTTCCTTCTTTCTCCTGATATTCATTCTCTAAATACCTTTCAAATGTGTGTGCTTCTCTGCCCCTCCACTGCAACCCTCATAGACCAAGTACCACCATCTAGCACAGACTGGCTGTTCTCCCTGCCTCTACTCACACCTTCATCCCCCTGCAGAATGAGCAATCAATGAGAAAAACCAACATAACCAAACATAATGACGTTATCCCCATAAAATCAAGAGTTGTCCCAGACATCTCTCCTGCATGTCTGTACTGATTATCGCCCCATATCCTACAACACGCAGTGAGAGGCTTTCCATGTAAGTAAGCAGTGCTCCTTAGCAACCTGTAATTGTGCAATGAGAAAATTATGTCTCATGACAACACACCAGTTTCTTCATCCCATCACCTGTGATATATAATATGTGTCATGGGCCAGAATGGGGATCACTCAACAAACAGAATGTGATTCAAAGGCTCAATCAATTCCTGTGACTAACAAGTAAGAGATAATGTCAGCGCTCATACATCTTATGATTGCTGTGCAAACCTCAGTGTGTAGTCAATATTCTGACTTGTCTCTGGTTAGTATGAATGAAGACGTTCTACTTGTGATTCAATACCATCTACATGTTTAAATCTCATGAAATTAGCATCTCCTGCCTGGTACTTGCTGAACTGGCAAGTAAGCATGGCAACCTTTCAGGAAAAAACCTTTCAGAATAAGAGTTTTAGAATCGAAGCTTCCACTTATACTCTTTTACACTGGAAAAGTAGGAGATTTGAACAAATATCATAATGAAAGGCAAAGGATTAAATACCACAGGAAATGAAGGGAGATGGAAATTAAAGGTCAAGGGATCATGTATTTTTTTTGCAGTCAATTCTGCAATTTGAAATGTCTGGGATAAAGAACGGAATGGGAACAAGTAGAGACCAAAGCCCTGTCTCTACATACCAGGCCAGAGTCATTTCCATTTTGTGTAGTGAGTTGATGTAAAGGTTTCCTGATTATTAAAAATGACTACAGATTCTATCCTGAAACACTAACATGGGTTACCATTACACAGAAGTCTGCCAAGACATGCAGACTTCTGTTGTTGTTGATTACACAGAGGTCCACTGATGACTGTCTCTCAAGGAGCAAGGAAGCATTGAGTTTGAACCAATGAGACATAGTCGGACAAAGGTACTTTGGAGCCATCTAAATAATTAGGTCCTCATGTGCTCAGACAGACATTTTACTTCAGGTTTCAATTTCTATATATCTAACAAAGGAAAACTTTACACTTACTTTGTATTTAAAATGCTAAAAAAAACTCTTGCCTTTGCAATCATAAACTGTTGTTACAGTACCCGTTCTTATTTGCAACTGAAACAGAAATTGGTTTTGCTGGAGAGACGGGTGAGACATGTATTAGGATTTGCAGAGTTTAAAATTTTCATGGAAGGAAACACTTGTGGTCTTTAACCCAGATTGTGAAGAAAACTAAAATCAGGTTTAAAATTGCTGGCATATCTGCTCATGTTCTAGTAACTGTGAGCACTTTGATGAATCAAGAGGTAATTATTAACTACATGTCACATTAAAATGACATTTTTACCAAAAAATTCCTATAGAAGATATCATTTTAAAATGTTTAACACTTTCCTATAAACCAATTAAAAAATCAAGAATATGAATTTTTCACAAGTAAAAAATAATCAAAGGAGTAGTCAGCATGCTGGATGCAATCATAGAGTAAAAATCAATATGCTGTCCACTAAGGCTGAGAAATATCATAGCCCCAATTAGTCAGGGAAGGCTGACTGCACGCCTTCAAAATGTGTTTGTAATGGGAAGCCACAGTGAAGTCAGGCTGCAACCTTAGGGAACAGGCCCGGAAGCAAAGGACTCTATGTTTTGCTTCATATCAAGCAAGTAAAGAGTAACTATTGGCCTGAATAAATGATATTACATAAAAACATTTCCCAAGTGGTTTTAGTTTTCTATATAAAACATTTAAAACCTGAGTATCAATGAAATTTACAAGACATAGTTTTCTTACTAGGTAATTAGTATTCAACTATGTTATTTGCTTTGTTTTCTTTTTTATGGCAGTATAATTTACATAACACATTAGTTCCGGGTGTATGTAAAACAGAATGATTCAGTATTTGTATATAGTGCAAAATGATCACCACAATAAGTCAATTAAGATCCCTCACCATGACTACATTTTTGTGTGTGTGATGGGAATTTTTCAGATGTGCTCTTAGCCACTTTCAAATATGTAATACAGTGTTATTAAGTACAGCCATGCTGGACATGAAACGCCTCATTAGTTATTTTATAACTGGAAGTTTGTACCAACTATATTTGTTTGGGCTCATCTCTTCCCTCCAGATTGATGCTGGCCTGCTAAGGTCTGCAATACTCAGTGGTGCCACCTACATTTGGGTCTGGAGAGAGGTAGGCACAGTGTCTCTGCTATTCACCAATCCACAGCTGGTCAGCCCCATCGCCCCCACCACCATCTGTAATACAGACATGCCCCCACTATCTCATGTCCTTGTCAGAAATCCAAGAGGAAAGAACTGGAGTGCCCTTGGAATCTGACTCTCCCTTCCAAATCTGCAGTTATTCAATTCAGTGGAAACTTTACATCACCTTTCTCTAATCTTGATCTGATGATTAGGGGCTTTTATACATTGCTCTTTTTTCCGGAGCCATTAGAAAAGAACTTGAAAATCAGAATCCTATCAGTACTAGTCAACAAAACTAACTTTGTAAAATTTGATAGTAAAACTTGAGAAAAAACTTCCTAAGATACAATTTTAAGAGTTAAACAAGTAAGGTGCTTGAATGATAAAGGTGTAAGCCTAACATATTCATAAGCCAAGAATCTTTCTTCCAGGAAATATGTGATCGTGTTTACTTTGCTTGGCAATGAAATACCATCAAACCAAGACTTATTTATGTCCCAATTGGAGGACATAAATCACTATTCCTTGGAGTAGTCTAGAGGATTAATTTTTAAAAAATAATTGCAGTTTTCTGAAACATAAAATGAAAAGCTTGAGCCTCTTTGTTTCATTTGTAATTCTTCCAATGCCACTTTCCTCTTAGTCAAATATCTTAGCTCCAATTTGGGAATTTGCTGAATTCATTTTCAGAATTTCATTTTCTGACACAAAATGTGATGAGTCCTAGGGATTAATTAAACCTTGCATAAACAAGTATTTTCTTATTGTATCTTTAAAAATGTACTCTTTTCATTTCATTTAAGTATTTCAGTGTATGATGACAGATCAGAAAAGTTCAACTGCCTTTAGTATAATTAAATTGAAACTCCCTGCAAACAAAACCCACATTGCATTTCATTACAACCTCCAAAAAGCAATCCAAATTAAACACCCTCTTGAAATGCTTGAGACGAACATCTAGATTTCTTGCTATCAATGAGTTCTTCTTACTCCATGGCAGTTGTACTATCAGTATTGCAGTTCTGGAGTAAAATCTGAAAAGTTTCCTTTTATCCTCTTTGAATTCAGTAACTCTTAACACTGCAATTGTAATGGTTTCTCTGAAGATATGAATAACTACTTTCTAAAAGTATTTGGCCTCCCCTGGGTAAATATGTTTTATTCATGAAGACTAGCAAAATTATTCCTTTCTTTTTCGACTTACAGTCTGTATGTTTTTCTATAGTTGCTTTTATTACAATGATGTGTTAGGGATTCAGATTGGAACAAAAATTTAAAGCCCAACCTACTTATTTTCATAAAATAAATTTGGATCCAAAGAGGTCAACAACCTTAATTATATCTACATACTGAATACTGAAAATGTACTATCATTGCAAGAGCAATGTCCTTTAGCTCCCCTTACCACCTTTATTTAGAAAGATTTTTTTGAAATTAAACCATCAGTACAAGTAAACACATGGAGTTCAATCTTCACAGTGAGAAAAAATTAAAATTCAATCAAATTTATCTAGTATGGTCATGTTCTATGTGGGCTGTGTCTACCAAAAGTTCATAGGCTGAGGTCCTAACTTCAGTATCTCAGAATGTCACTGTTTGGATGCTGGGTTTTTTTAAAAAAGATTTATTTACTTATACATGAACTGAGGTACAGGTGAGAGGTATGTATGTGTGGGTGAGAGAATCCAGCAGATATGGGGAGCATAACAGGCAGATCAACTGAAATACACTGCTAAGGGGAACAGCAGGCAAGGCAGGAGAGGTCTACCACCTTACATATTAATGAGGTGATTAGAGTGGATGGTATTAGAGTAGGACAGATGTCTATGTAAGTAGAAGACATTAGGACAGAGACACAAGCCAAGGGAAGATCATGTGAAGACTTGGGGAGAGTCCACTTTCCATAAGCCAAGGAGGGAAGGTTCCAAGGAAACAGACCTGGATGTCAGGCTTTTAGCCTCCAGATGTGAGGAAATAAACCACTGTTGCTTAAGTCACAGTGCTGTGGTACCTGGCTACGGCAGTCCTAGCACACTGGGGCAGTCTCTTATTACAAGATGCACTAAAAATACTAATGCATTTTGTTTAAAACCTACAGCTGTTGTTTATTAAAAAGATATGAAACAGAAGAAGGAATATAATTTTTTACTTCCCCAAATTCCAAACTGGCTTGGAAATTGCTGCTGGGTCAATGTTACTGTTCAGGATAGTCAAACCCTGACTTCTGTTTCTCCTAAACCTCGTGGGATATAAAATAATATAAGTGTGTTTTTTGAACTGATATTATTTCTAAGGTCAGTTTTTTATGTTTATTTTGATTTTTTTAAACTTGTTTTGCTTAAACAAAAAAAAATCATCAACTTTCCTCTCATTTTGTCCTGCCCCATAGACCCTGAGTCACAAGTGCCCAAATTTTCCTGCAAACTCACCTTTGCAAGTGATATGTACAGTGACATATGTCGCCTTATGCACCTCAAGCCAACAACACCTGAGGACGGCTCACGTCACTCTGAAGTGACCCTCCACTGCGGAAGTGCTGACTCGTGAAACTGTTACTACACCTACACAGGCATGAATAATTCACCACTAAAATAAAATTTAAAAGCAGCAAGGTAATTCTAAATGTTGAAGGAGTCCTAAATGCATTACGTATTTACATAACTGTGCCATAGGCCAAGATCCATATTTACCTTTGCTAAGGGAAGAACAGGGGTGCCACCCACCTACTGTCTACGGGTTGCAACCTTTCCCAATAAGTCTCCTTCACAGACAAAACACCATTAATAACAACCCTAAAGGACTCTCCAAGTTCTTTCCCTGTCTGATAATTTACTTTTAATTGCAGTTTGTCATCCTGGCATTTTTCTAACAACACTTGAACTGCAAACCTATAGAGCAACAGAACACCTACAGTAAGTTTGAAACATTCAAAATTAATTTCTCAGTATTACTTCCAAATCGTCTACAAAAGTGAAGCTTACATGATATAAGTACATAAATTACATATAGTATAAATAAACACAGATATACATAGAACAGTGACCAGAGTTTATATATTGACAGTAGGTTTCAGTGCCTTAAATGCTGCCTTCAAAGCCAACAGCCCTGGTGCTAAACTTCATTCTGTCACTGTTCTAGCATATGATCTTAGCAAGTTTCCTATCATACCTCATTCATAATCTTCCCGTCTATGGAATGGGAAAAAAAGCAATCATCTCCTGCTTGTAGTTACAGGTATTGAAATTGATCACAACTCAGGATGTTTAGCTTAATACCACCTACATATTACCTGTCTGGCTAAAAGAAAAAAGAAAAGAAAAACCTAGTTGGGTGCTTGCAAGAGCAGAGTCAAGCATGGACTTAGTGCACCAGGGCAGGGCAGGGCAGGGCTGGGTCACCTGGGGAGGGTCAAGGGCAAGGGATGACCCTGTTATGTCCCAGAGCAAATCAGATCCGATCCCTTTGGGGCAGATTTTCATAGTCGAGGATCATATCCTGAATTTTATCATAACTACACAGCTGCTAGAAATCCCAAGAACTACTTCATATATATTTTTAAAATATCTGAAAAGCTGAAGCACAAAAAGGCTAATCTACAGTCACTGTCACACTAACAAAAGCAGGGCTCCCCAGATACTTAAAACAGAAGGTTGCCCCCATGGGGTTGCTATAAAAAGAAAGACCTGTGCCTTCAGTTAGAGACCCGTGTCCGGCTACCACTTTAAGGCGCTAGACACCTCTGACTTTCTAAGCAGGAAGAGAAGCACAGGCAGAGGAAGGAGACTCCTAGAGGAAACTCATAGAGCCCAGAGAGGGAAAGAAGTTATCTGAGTTGCTGTTTGGTTTCACGTTTGGCTACTGGTATGAGATGAAGTCCTAGTAATCTCTTCTTTTGGAAGCTTCAATTTGGTATATTTGTTTTATGGAATCAGCAGAGAGGAGTAGCAAGAGAAGAAATAAAAAAGCATGACATAAGTGGAAAAAGTGTAGATAGTGGAAGAGAAACCGCTAGGATGACAACTTAGAAAGGGGGAGGAGGAAAGAGGAAGAAGAAATTAGGTGAAGTCTCATAGTTTCTTCTGCTCAGAAGTTCAGAGAGCAAGTAGCTTTGCTTTCCAGAAAGCCTGAAGCTACCTCATATGCTTCCCTGGCTCTGAGACTAAGCAAATGACATGTCTTTCAAGACTAAGGACATAGTAGTTTTCTCCAGTTCTTATAAAAATATAATTTTGCTTTTTTTCTCCCTCTTCAGAAGTAATGTATGTTCAGTGACATCAATCAGAAAATATAAAAAGTCAGTTAAAATAAGTATAGTCCTTAATAATCAACAAGAGATAATCAACAAGGGATACAGTAATAACAAAAGTATTAAAAACAAAAATAATCTCTTTTTTAAGTGCTTAGGCCCTTTTGGAACCCTTACATTGAGTTTGGGAGTCCAGAAAAAATAATGACCCAAAGTTATAATCCATGACCTGGAATCTGGACAGATACTGCTCTAGACAAAAATCTTCTGGATATTCAACTGACTCCAAAGTCCTCATGCTAAGCATCCCTGAAACGTTTGTGTGTTAGCCATCAACAACTTTGCTCATCCTAAGGCAAACCCTGTCTGACATCTCTCTTGCTTACTTAAAAGTTTACTGAGACAAGCAGGTAAATGTTTGCATGGTTCAGGCATTAACTTCTCCCTGATAGAATCCAAGGTGTGGCAGAGTGGAGTTTAGAGGAAAAAAAGAAAGGAAAAGAGAGAGGTTTCTGAGCAAAGCAAATCAAGTCTTATTTGCTAGTTAAAAGGCTATCATTCAACAGGTATATAAAAAATGTTCCCTTACAATCAGGGAAATATAAGTCAAAACCACAATGAGGTACTACTTGATACCAGTGAGAATGGCACATATTAAAAACAAAGCATATCAAAAAACTAGCAACGATGAATGTTGGCAAGGATATGGGGGAAAAAAAGGAATTCTGCACTGTTAGTGGGGATACAAACTGGTCTGATCACTATGGAAATCTGTGTGGAGGTTCCTCAAACTACCAAAATTGGAACTACCATATGACCCAGTAATTCCACTCCTAGGGATCTACTCAAGCAACACAATAACATTAATTCAAAAGGATACCTGCACCCCTGTGTTTATTGCAGCACTATTTATATTAGGTAAAATATGGAAACAACCCAAACACCAAAAAACATATGACTGGATCAAGAAAGTGTGGTATAACAAAAACAAACAAAAAAAAGGACAAATAGGGGACACTTGGTGGAGAGCAGGGAAGGAGTGGGTAGAGGGCAGAAAGAGCACAAGGGACTGAGGTGATGGTGCACTGGTGAAATAGTGGTTGGAGATCCATGGGGACCACAATTGATGTCAAATATATATAAATAATAAAAAAAGAAGATGTGGTATATATACATAACAGAATATTACTCAGCAATCAAAAAAGATAAACTCATGTCATTTACAGCAACATGGATGGAGCTAGATGGATTATGCTCAATGAAACAAGTCAGGAGGAAAAAGAAAAATATTGGATGGTTTCATTTATAGGAGGATGTAGGGGAACCAAATAAGGGATCATGGGGATAAGTGATAACAACTTAAAAAAACAAAATTAACAGACAACTAATTATAAATCAGAGACATTCTTCATGGTAAGGAGAGGGAGAGGGATCAAAACAGGGGAGAGAAGAGCACAAAGGAATACATCAGTGGTGCATGAGGATAAA
Organism: Galemys pyrenaicus; assembly: GCA_019455555.1. NCBI lineage: Eukaryota > Metazoa > Chordata > Mammalia > Eulipotyphla > Talpidae > Galemys > Galemys pyrenaicus. The sequence continues at coordinate 1,932,887 of JAGFMF010011412.1, forward strand.
ATGGTGATGGGAATTCTATGGAGACTACACCAGAGAGGAGAATGCAAACATTGTACAAAAATGAACAATGATGTAAAATATAAATAGATAAATATTATAAAAATAAAAGGCCAGCATTAAACAAACAAAATAAACAGAACCTTTTATAGCCCATTACATAAATTCAAGAAAATGTTAAAACAAAAGGTTTGATGTGACTAATCAGAAAACTGAATCACAGGACTTTAAAAAGCCCTTCAAAGGACCCACTGGTTTGCTTCTCTGGTCAGAGCCACGTGAATGCTAAACTTTCTGTGACATATTATGTATGTTCCCTCCAATCATGAAGATAGAAGTTTCTCAACTCTGTCTTGGTAGTTTCCCAACAATAAAGTTCTTAAACTTAACCCAGGACAGAACCATATTTTTAAAAAAACACGCATTGAAAACATTTCTCTTTCTCTTAGTAAAACTCCCTTTCCTCTTGGAACAAAAATTAATTTATTTTATACTTTATCAAGAAACCTTCACTTATTGAAAGCAATTTGGGGACGCTTAATCAGATTTAGCTTGTGGTCCAATAGGACAATTCAGACTTTTTTCCTGGATCTGAATCTAACTCTGCCTTTCCCAAGGTAACAGACAAATCCACATAATTTGGCATTGGGAAGCATCCTGTTTATGTTCAAATGTGAAGTGCTGTTCAAGATAGCAAATTGCATTTATATATTTTGGCTGTATTTGGAAATACACTGGTCTCTGCAGAGCAGTTCTGCTGAGTTTAGCTAGAGTTCTCCTTGCATGACTACAGTGTGTAAGAATGGAATATGACTTGATAGCCCTTGCTTTCAAAGGCAGAAGAGGATTTCTGGTTCTGGGTAAACGCAGACCATTCTTTCTTCTCTTACAAATGTGGTACAGAACATTAACAGAATTCAAAAAGCAGCTAAACAAGTACCCTGAAGAGTGAATGGTAGCTGCAGACTGGGGAAGACAACTTATTTTTTTTTAAGATGGAAAGGCAATTCAATGGGAAAAGACAGTTTTTTCAGCATATGGCACTGGAACCATTTAATATCTATCTGTGAAAAAAAAAAAAAAAAAAGAATCTCAACCAAAAACTCACATACAAAAATTAACTCAAATCATAAACTTTTGATGGGTGAAAGGTACAAGCATCCTATTATAAAGTAAATAAGGGGGTATAATATCAAGCATTATAATTATAGTTAATAATTATGCATTCATATGTGAAAGTTGCTGTAAGACTAGATCTTAAAAGTTCTCATCATAAGGAAAAACACTGTAGGTATGATGATGGACATTATCTAGATTAATTGTGGAGAACATTTCATAGTATATGCAAACATAAAATCATTATGTTGTATACCTCTAACCTCTAAGATAAGATTGTATGCTGATTATACCTCAGTTTTCAAAAAGAAAGTAGAAATGGCCAGATTACAAATTGTGTTGTGTATCAAATCTAGAAATTAATCTTTTTTCTGATATAAAAAACCTACATGGTACAAGATCTGTGGTACAATATTATGCTTGGTTTTGTTGTTTGTACTATTGGATGAAGCCACTAAATAGCTTTGACTGAAATTCACCACTCATATATGAACATATGACCAAAAGAAATGTCAAGATTATTCTTTGTGTAAACCTGAAACGCCTCATGTTCACAGACATAAGAAGTATGTCACAGTATCTGATCACCCACCACTGTCACCACTATGCCCCCACTCCCCCAACCAGAAAAAATCATCAGAAAACCAGAAAGCATGACAACTCAAGTTGCTTTAGGAAAGCAACATTTACTTCAGAAAAGTCAGAACAACAGTCATCTCCCAAAGAAAAGATCATCTATTTAAAAAAAAAAAAACGTTGTTCAGGGCAGAGAATGACTGATCTGAGAGTCTGAAACATCAGATGAAGTTTAGCTCGGGATAATGAAGTCCTGGCATTGATAAGAACCAAAGCAGCGTTAATGGAGCTCTGGTACACTGCTGAAAACAGCAGGTGGCAGGGTGAGAGCTCAGATACCCCATGACACAGACTTATGCCTCTCTTGTTGGTTTGCTTAGATTTTGCTCTTCATATTTTAAATGTTAAAAAAAAATGACATTGACATTTTTTTAATTTTTAAAATATTAACCTATTTTACTACATAGTCATCAATTATATTTAGATATAAAATCTATAAATCATACCACTGAATGTTATCATATATAAATATAAAATACTTTGATTCAGTATTCAAGTTCTACAGCAGCCACACCAAGGAGTCCTGCCCGTCACACCCTGTCAAATCACACATTTCCGTGACCTCTGTTAGCACCACTGGTCTAAGACTTGAAAAAAAGAGACTCATTTCAATGAGATGATTAAAACTTAAACAGAACCAAAAGTTAAACAGAGATGGAAACAAACTTTGCATGCCCTTCTGTTGGTGATCCTCTGGATTCCTTGAACTCTGTCTAAAGAGCACTGAAAATCACCATCACAATGAGTCATTCTCTGGACTCAGTCTTTTGAACAGGACTGACACAGAACATTAAGGACACCCAGCAGTCACCTTCAGATGGTAACTACTGCTTTTTCTTACTGATTCTTTGAACATGCAGTGTAAAGTCCCAGGTTGGTAGCTCTGTTGGGCTCACTACCCTATAGCAAACAGAAGACTTTGTCTGATGCTCATCAAGTTCAAAATAACACTTTAAAAAAATATGTTCCAATAAAGAAAATATGTATCTTTAAAACTAGAGTTCACTATATAACTGAACCTGCAGAATTACTTTGGCATATCTTTAGTTGTTGCTATTGTACAGTTCTATCTAGATAGTTGTTCTTTCATTCGTTCATTCTAACAATCAACTGTTGCATTTGATTTCAGAATATTTTGAGTTAACATCTGTGATCAGGGCTGGGAACAAAGATGCATAAGAAGACATAGTCAAAGCTCTCCAGTAGCCTCAGTCGAGTGTGACAACCAGACATAGAAATGAAGTGATGAATGCCACCGTGGTAAATCTTGAGAACTATGATTACAACCTCCAATGAGGATGCCACAAGTTCTGAGAACAAGAACCATGAGAGAATGTTTTTGAAAAGGTGATCATTCAACTGGGTGTTGAGAATCACATTAGGGTCCTGATAGATACCAAACAATCACAGATTATAAATTGTTAAAGAATATGAACTCGGAAGTTAGGCTACCTGAGTTTGAATCCCAGTCTACAATTTATTACTACAACTTATTAGCTGTGTGACCTTAGGCAAATTACTTAACCTCTCCATGCGTCCCCAAGTATATCCTAGTGGTAATAATACTACACATGACATAGGGGTGTTCAGGGAGTAAATTTATGTAATGTGTACAAAGTACCTATAACAGTACCTAAACCATGTTAGAGGCTAGCTGAGCAAACAGAAGATGCAGAAAAGAAAGAAGGATGTGACATTTGTAAGTGAAGTACTAAAAATCATTTTTTGTTTTCACCAGAAAAAAGACATAGCAGAAGTTAATTGCAAATTAAATATAAATCATTATGTGCAAAATATGTTTTGCTAACTCAGTGAAGGCAGGATCATTGATCTTTTCTTTTAACTATGATGTCCAACTCAGAAAATGTAAACATGTATACTCAAACCTCCACATGCCAGAGATGAAGGAATTGGTCTCATGGTATCACAAACTTTCCATAAAACTAATGCTTAGTATGGAATTTTAGATCATCTGCTTCAACTATAGACTCCTAAGTATCTATTCAAAAATGTAAACTATGGATTCTCAGAGGATTGAGACAAACAACATCGTTTCCGAACTCTATCTCACCTGAGAAGACTAAAGAAGGTAGTCGGTTGGGGGGTGGTTCTGGGGCCATGCAGCAGATCTGAGAGGGATGAGGACACAGGTGGGGTGGCCGGACATAGAAAGGAAGGCTGTACTCACATGGTGAAGGCGCCCGGGGGCGCAGACACTCTCCGCAGGTCAGTGGCTTGCACCTGATGGACGCTACAGGCAGCAGGGAATGGGCAGCGCAGACAGTCAGCACACAGCGTGGACAGACAGGGACAAGCCAGGAGAGAGAGAGAGAGACACACAAAATTGAAACAGAAATTAAATGAGCGCATCACCAAACAGTGAATGAGAAGAAAGGAAAATCGAGAGCCAGCCACGGAAGTAATCCAAAAAGCTGGTGGTGGAGATGAAGCCAGCAGGACAAAAGGCAGGGCTGGCTCTGGGCAAGCCACAGAGGGGAGCGCCAGGCAGGTGCGGGGCTGTGCTGAGGGAGAGCGGGGTCATGCTCTTCTCATTCTAGATCATCCAAGCCATCCAAGAAAGGGAATGAATCACACACACACACACACACACACGCACGCACGCACGCACTCACCTACTCACATGCTCACACACGAGACACACAAGAGGGCAGGCAGGCACAGTAAACTCATCTCTGAGGAGAGTCAGTTAAATACTGTCCTCACGATTCCAGAGCACTGTGTGAATAGTCATGTCAAAACCATCTTGAAGACAGTAACTCAACAAAACCTTTAACTTCCTTCAATTAAACAGCAAAGACTTTTGACAAATTCCAAAAGTAATAACAAGAAAGCCCAAAGTATCCCAGTGATGCTGTTACTCCACTCATATCCTTGGTAGGAAGGTAAAATCATACACTTCTCCTCTTCTCTCTCTCTCACTCTTTTTTATAAAGGAGAGAGTTTTCAGTGACTGTAAGAAAAAAACAAATTGTGCCATTATAAAAACTAAATCCAAAATGTCCTGTTAAATTTACTACGTAATTATTGTCTCCAAATCATAGGGACAGTTTCGGTGTAGTTGCCACAGATAGCGCACCCCACCTGTTCCTCTTACTGCTAGCCAGGTAAGATCATGCACTGACTCCAGGTCAGGTCTCGAAAGACTATCAGCACCAATAACACCTCTCAGAGCCCAGAATGCTGGCATTCACCTGCCCAAATCAAAGTTTGCCCACCAGAAATTCTGCCCTTGGATGACTTGTCTTAATTACTAAAAACTCAGCATAATAGCCAACTTAAGGTCTCCCTAAACACCTAATTATAAATCTCTGTTCTCCCTCAAAGCTGCCTTTCAAATAGAGAGCATGATCAAATTTACCTGACTGCTGTGTAATTAGGACATAAACATGAACCTAGATCAATCTCCTCTATTCTGGGGGCAAGATATTTAGTGGAGTTCATATTTTGAGCAGATTTATATATCATTGTAAAATAAGGTGCTTCTGTATGAATGTGGGTAAGGAATGTTGAACACAATGGAACATCACCTTTCAGTTTGGATACAGTGACAGTAAATGGGAAAATAAGTCAAGAAACTTTTTTTTTAGAAAAATGTGCTTTTGCACACGTGAAGACCTAGTGACTTTACAAAGGCCTCTGCTATCTGTTTCTCAGCTATCTAGTGAACCAGATCTGGAAATTCTTAAGCATGTATCTTCCACTTGTTACCATAAAAATTAAGACAGCTATTTAATTTTTATATTAATGAGATTTTACATTTATGTTGTTGAACAAACAACTTCTGAGCAAACTGAAAGGCTAAAGTAGATACAAAGGGATTCTTGGGGAAAGTGGTACTTGAGTGGGATCTTGAATTTGACCAAGAGTCAGCAGATGAAAAGGAGGTAAAGTGGGCACTGCAAGAAGAGCAAGGGAAGTGCAAAAAATAATGCAGGAGGCAGGCTGCTGCTCGAGGAAAAGCAATTACCTCTGGAGCATAGGAAGATGCGGGTAAAGAAAGCACTAGCCCAAAAGCTCTATAAAGTGAAAGAATACAGGCTTCACATTTTTAGAAAGAACTGTCAAACCAGGATAGTGGGAAAAGCATTGTGTGAAGGGGTCAGTGCCAGAAGCAAGAAAAGGAAGCATGAGTGTGTTTCAGCAACATTGCTGAGCAGGAACTAGCACAGCCCTTGACCAAGGCCGTGTTACTAACAGAGCAGCTAGATGGCATGAGAGTTAACGTTTTGGGTAGTAAATAGAAGGTAGATGACAAAGAGCGAGACAGCCAGCCTGTTGAATGTAACAAGATGACTTCAGGGGTCAGGAGCACAGTGACAAGAATGGTAGTTTCACTCACACAGTGGGGAGTAGAACTGAGTCACTACTGGGTTTGAGGCGAGAGGCAAAAGGGATGAAGCTGGTGTGTAGCGTGTGCTCTCAGATCAACATGAGGCATCCAGGTGAAGACGTCAACTATGATATTTGGGTGTGAGTCTTCAGTGTTTTACAGAAACTCTTGACTGAAGACATAAGTCTGAGATGCATTAGCTTATCCATCATGAATAAAACCTGGGGTGCAGATAAGGTCTCCCAGAAGAAGGGCACACTCATAAGAAGTACCAGCATCCCAGTGGAAAGGGAAGCAGTTGTTTAGGGAACCACAGCTATGAAAGGATGATTCCTCAGATGAATTAAAAAGTTCTCCAGATTGAGAAGCTACTCCACTCCCAACACAAGGCGGTTCAAACCTAGTCTTTTCTGTTTGAAAAAAAAAAGGCAGACAAAGAAACAGAAGAAATAGAAAAAAAGAGAAGGAAAATGGGAGGGGAAAAAGGAAGAAAAGGAGGGAGGTAGGGGAAGTGAGAGGGAGAAAAGGAGAGAATGTTTCAATTATCTTTTTCTGTCTTGACTGTGATAGGGAACCTTTCATCACTGTCAATAAAACAGGGATAATCTTAGGTGTAAATTTGAAGAAAACTTCTTTGTAGAAAAGTGTGAAAAGTCACACAGCCCTTAAACTGAAAACTCCACTGGGAAGTCAGTGGATGACGTTGTATCTGAAAATACAGATCCCAGTGAAACTCAAGAGACAATCTAGTGGCAGAAGATAAGTAGGATCCACGGGTGAGAAAAATTAAGGTTTAGTTAGTAAATATTTTTACTGTAAATAGGTGTTTTCCTACCTGTAGTGACATTCTGAAAATAAAGTGCTGACTGATAACTTTCAAAAGTAGTAATAGACTTTTTTTTTTATGTTTTATACCTGTCTTAACAAAAACCTTGCTAATAATTGTGATTTATCCTTCATCTGTAAGAGGTTACTGCTTCTTAGATGGTGACACCACTGCCCCCTAGTGGGAAGTAAGTGTATTTTTGAGTTGAGGCTTTTGCCCTAACACCCTCACAGCAATTGTCACCTGTGCCACAAGTCTGAAAATAAATCATTTACATTTGTCTTTTGTGTGGAGCCCAGACATATTCTTAATAATACAGTCACTGAGAAAATTCTTTCTCAACTCAAGGGCAAGGGCCATTTGGAACTAACCCCTGAGAACAATAAAGTATCTGGTAAGTTTATTAAATATAGAAACATCAGGCATAAAAATGGAGGTTCTTTGCCTTTCGATATTAAGGACTTCTGGTTCTATTTTAGCTTCTCCACAAACTATAGGTGACTCCAGGTAATGTGGGTTACTAGGCTGTCTCATTTAGTAGTTTAGAAATTACTTCTAAACCAAATGTTCATGACTTAAATCTGACCTTTCTATTTCGAGGAGACTGTGGTCAATCTCAGTTACTGAGAGCCCACCTTTTTCACCATAGAAACTTAGTGATTGGAGAAAGAAAACAACCAGAATTGCACTTTGCTAGCTGCAGAATGTAACCCAAACAACAGATGCAGCTAAACAAAACCTCCTGATAATGATGCAGGGATAGTGCTTGAGAGTCAGAGTGACTCAGGAAAGAAGGAAGCAGAGGAGAGAGCATGGTTCACCCATTCCAGACTGAGCAACAGATGTCAAAACCTAAACTGCTTTAAGGAGCACTGTCTCATGCTACTCCCTTATGCCTGCTGCCCAGAGAGCTGCGGTCCCATCCTGGCAGGAAACTATGGCATGTGTGTCACTGCATTCCAGGCACTTCTGCTGATGGTTGTGCTGATGCAGGTCATATTGATACATGGCAGAGCATTCCCTGAGTTTACAGGTGTGACAGGAGGCCAGCCAGTCAGGATAGATGCCTCACAGGTCCCTCACTGGGACAGAAGAAAGACACGCGGATAAACACAGAAAGGGCCTAGCCTTCAGTCATAACAGATGGTAGGTCCTCATAAAGATTCCTGAACCACCATCTTTCTCCATCCCTCTGTCCAATCCCAAGTAAACATTTCAACCACTAGTTTACTAAGGGATGCATTCTAAATATCTAGTCATTATCCTTATCTCAAGTCAGTTAATCAAAAGCCTCAGAAAGGAAAGGGTCGGGGAAGGACACATTTTGTTCAGGTGTAGAGTCATGGGTCAGTTTAATCTAGACATTAGGATGCCACCAAAATAAGCATTATAAGTTGAAACACCAAACAACACAGCGGGAGCATGAGGACAGGGGCAGTTTGCTGTGGGCAGAGGGGGTGCAGAGAGAAGAGCTCAAATCCACCTCTGCCGACTTCCCACCAGTGGAGAAACCAAAATATCCCAAGTGGCCTGCCAAGGAGAAGGCTGACAGCACGCCTTCTTAAAACAAAACCTAAAGGATACCTCTGTCTGGATGCATCTCATGATCTAGAGTTACTCTGAATGATTTCCCTCTAATCCTAGTAAATACAGACTCAAGTGGTCAGTAAAGAATCCTTCATCTAGTGTATAATAACAGTCAAATGAGGGCAGGGCCGCTGGCCAATAAATAAAGAGAAAGGCAGGAGCGAGAGCAAGGAAGTGCTGAATCCTGGCCTTTGCCCCTTCCTCAGCGCAGTGAGGTGGACCATGCACATGCTCCCCCTCTGTGGTCTCATGTGGACCAGGGGTGGCGAGGGGCACACTCACTCATTGAGCAAAGGCATGGACGTCCTCCTTTTGCTCTTCTGCACCATGTTGGCCTGATTCCGCAAGGAGATCCGAATCATTGCCGGGGCCAAGCGACAGGGCTCACCGTCTACTTGCATGGGGATGGACTTGTAAGTCAGCAGCAAGACCTCCCGACACTGGTGCAGCCTCTCCCCATGGCCCCCAACTTGCAGGGCAGCCTGTAACAAGAGTTAAAGGGAAGCCAGGAGTTAGGTCTTCAGAACACCCCAGACAGCCAGACACCAAGTTCACCATGAAGAACCAAAAGACCTTTGATAGATTGGCAGCTGTTAGCCGTGAGTAAATAGGAAACCTGGGTAAACTGTTCATACAAATCAACTAAAATTTCAAAACTTTCAATGATCCTGACCACAAATTCTTATTGTTTTTTGTTATGTCTTTAGTCTTATTTTTTTTTTAAAAGATTTATTTATTTATGCATACAAGCACTAGGGTACAGGCCAGAGGTGTGGGGAGGTGAGAGGGTTCACCACAGAGAGCAGGGAGCAGAACAGGCAGATCAACAGAAGCACGCTGCTGAGGGGAGCAGCGGGCACAGCAGGAGAGGTCTGCCGCACCATGTGGGTTCCCCTCCTGGCCGGCAGCAGGAATCGAACTCGTGCTGCAGTGGCTGTGGTTTGCTTCATAGTGTGTTGCTTAACCCACTGCGCCACCAGGGAGGCCCTTTAGTCTTATTTTAATCATGCTGATTTAATGCTATTCTTTGTGTTATTGTCATTATCACATTAAAGAGCCAATTTGTAAGTGGACCAAAAGAATTTAAAAGAGATAAAGCACATAGTTTAAGATAGTATCTATATTATACTTAAATTTAAATACACATTAAAATAAATATAACTATTATATATATTTAAATACATCAAATAAACCATGATTATATATATCATACATAGTAATACAAATATTTTAATATAATATAGTTATTCAATACATGGTTATATATTATCTATTATAACATTTATGTTAAATATTATAATCTATAATCTATATTACTTATACTATGTATTTATATCATATTATATAAATATATAACTAATATATACACACATACATAAAATATTTTAACTATGTAACTATAATATAGCTAAATATTTATCACATAATATGTATTTATATTTATAGTTATGTTTATTGTAACTATAGCCATATATTGCATATTAAATATATATTTAAATATACAGCCCATTCTTGGTTTATTTTCAAACTAGGCAGACTTTTCTTTTTTTGCCTAAGACCTCCTTAAGCTACTTCTCATTTGTATAAAATCAACTAAATATAAAACAATATTAATCAATCAAAAACCTTCTGAAAAGTAGATCAGTGAAAACTCAGTTCACTCTGGGGCCACAGAATAGAAAATCAATCTAACATTAAAAGACTGAAAGACTGTTGTTAAGAGAGACAAGAGCAAGAAGCTAACCTAACTTCCTGCCTTCACTAAAAAAAAAGATTTAGTATCATTTACCCTTTTATGATGAATGAAATCCATATAATGCATACTGGACATATAGAATATATAAGTTACATTACACTACCTGGTTAATATTTTTATACACATTTGTAAGGCACTATCCAGGTCAAACTGGATTGATCATAATCAGGTGGTTTCCCCAGTAACCACCATTTTGACTTTTATTGCCAATTTGCATTGAACTTCATATAAAATAATTCATACAGTATATACATTTATGCCTGACATATTCTCCTCATACTTTAGTATTTTATCGAAAAGTGAATTTATCCACTCTTCTGCTGGAGAACATTTTGTTGTCTCCAGTTTAAGGGTAAGTATTAATTTAAACATTCTTACATATAGCTCTAGGAAGATACAAACCCTCTTGGGTACATACAATGAGTAGAACTGTTATGACACATGTTAGACATACACTTAATTCTGGTAAACACAAACAGCATTTTAAAAAAGTTATATATAATGCATTTTGACTATCAATTTACAATGCAATAAACTTTAAAGAGTCAAATATTAACTGTAGTTCAGAATCTAAAATAAAAAAATAAACTATCAGCTTATATCCATATGTCTCATCTCTATGAATGGGAAAAAAACTTTTCAGCTGTGATTTGGTTGCAAAATATTTGCATTTATCTGATGGTTTGAATTATCTTAGTGCTTGCATTACTTTGAACAATGGAAATCTGATTACAGATGCAAAAAAAGGGACACAAAGGAAAAAGAAGGGAAATAAAATAAAAATTGAAAAGAATTTATTGTTTGGTGATTATGATGTTAAATGCATTCTATCAAATGATTTAAGTACAATTTTATTCTATTAGTGGGAGAATGAGAGAAGGCAGAAGAAAATGCAGTAAGAATTTACTAAATATTTTCCAGTAAAATAGTATTATCTAATCCTGTCATTCAGCTCCAAGTTTTTCTGGCTGTACTTAAAAAGATCCATTTAAATTAATCTATGGATTTGAGTCGCTATCTCATCTCCAGAATGTTTCCATTATTATTTCCTTTGCCTTAAGTACTCCTTAGCTCAATATCTATCTGACAAAACCATATCCCTTTATCCGCTAGAGGAAATACCATTTTTCCTTCTTTTTTCTCCAAATTTTGACTGGCCTCAGGACAAAAATGCAGAAGCTGCCAGGTAAGAATTCATTTCTTGGAGTTTAACAGAACTGAAAAATCATTTCAGTATTAACTCTATCTCTTGGTATGGCAAGTCATGCACAGTACTGTTAAAAGCACTGTGAGACCAACTTCTCAGTCTCAGAAACAGAATAATAGCAAAAGCCAGGCATGGAGAGGAGGAAAGCAGTCACTGGCAGCCCACGGACATCTCAGAGTCAATTCCAAAGGACTGCACGCAGACAAGAGGAAGTAATTAGCACTTCATGATCAAGACATATGTGTTCTCTTTAGTAGAGCCACACTAACTTATCTTCAGAACAAATTAGAGTAAAGGTAACTTTAAAAATACTTATTAGAAATAGAAAGTTCCCATCATTCCGATGACTCTAGGTTCTAGCATCCTACTGAAAAGTGACAGACATCTCCTGATTTGCTAGGATGAATCATTAACTAACACTGAAGCACTGGGTTATTAATGGCATTCAATAATCTGTTCGATCTAGCATACACTGAATATTTCAAATATTGTCTTTTTGGCAGCCTCTGACTGGGGAGGAAAATAAAATCAACAGCTCTAACACCCAGAGCAGCTACAACCAGTTATTACCCTGGGGTCACACTATCTGTCCTTAATTTCCCATCTCTGTGTTCTTAGTCCTCCCTGGAAGTTTCTCCCACTTCTCTTCAAGTATTCTCCTCCTTACTACTCATGTCCTTCTTCTCTACACTCTCAAATGGAAAGGATGGACAATCTGGTTGGGTGAGAAGAAATGAAGACGGCACAGGTCCTCTCCTCCCCTTCTCACGGTGCTTACCATCTACCCCCCAAGCCCTCACCACCCCCACTGCACCCCCCACAGAACCTCAGTCCTTAACAAATGCTCAAGGCAGATACCAGTGGAGAATAAACATGGAGATAATCAGTGAAACTCAACTCTGGTATTTTGTTTGCTTTATTAACAAGGTAGGACAAACAACAAAACATAAAAAAAAAAAAAAAACTCCATAAACTATTTTGTTTTACTTAAAAATATAAAAGAAGATAAACGGGTGCTATGGTGATGGGAAAACTACAGGGACTACACCCAAAGGAAGAGATCAAATACCGTCCCAAAACGAACAACTACGTAAGAAAGTCAGTCAATTTAATTTTTAAAATGTGTCCATACTCCCCAAACTGTTATTTATACCTAAAATAGGAACCCTAAAGGTCTAACTTGTTCAACATTTCAGGTAGAATTTATGAAAAACTCCAGTATATTTGTGGATAAATAAAAAATAGATATAAAAGAAGATAGCTAAACATACAAAAGAGAGTTTTGAAAATCATACAAGAATGCTATGAAGACCTCTATGTTAAAAAAAATAGAAATCTAGATAAGAAATATAAATTTCTGGAGAAACAAATAATTTACAAACATTCATGTAATAAATGCAGACACTGGTTAAACTGTATTTAAAAAAAAATTAAGATTGAAAACATGTTTCAACCTAGACCCAATTACCAAATGTGCCAAACAGACCAAATGTTTGACAAGTAAAATTTACTTAACTTTTAAAGGAAGACAATGTCTACTTAATACAGGTTGTTTTAGAAAACATGATACTGTAGCTTCTGACATACCAGATAAACTCAAGCAAAATGATTCCAGAAGGAAACTTGAAGCAACAGGAAGGGAGAATTCTAGCAATGGTGACTATGTGTGTACACATGAAGCACTAGTCATTTTTCTTTCATTTATTAATTTCATTAAAATAAAAGAACTGTTTAAAGCAAAAACATTAATATTTTCCTGTGGGATTTGTATGTACCTAAAAGGAAATTTATATGGAAATTAGAGTCTGAAATGGAGGAGACTGGTAGGATATATGAGAAAAAAATCTGTGACAAATTATCAGAAAGAAAGAATATCCTCCAGACATTAAAAAGCTAATATGAGGGCATTGTCAGCAACTTTATGCTGAAAGACTTGACAATTTAGAGGAAACGAACAAATTCCTGGAAAATTCAACTTCACAGAAATTACTTAAAAAGAAATGGAAAAGATGAATAATTTTACATCTATTCTCTCAAAATCTGAAGATCAGATGGTTCATTAGGAAATTCTATGAAATATTTAATGGAAAAGTATAAGTCTTATACAAATTCCTTTAGAAAACAGATACGCTTTTAGAGTATCCTGTTCTATCTTAATTTTTGGGGTCAGCATATCCTTGATATTAAAAACCCAATAAGGATATTGGAAGAAATTTATACACCATATCTTTCATAATTATATAAATACTTAACAAAATATTAGTAAATTGATTTGGCAAAATAAAGAAAAGCATAATACAGCATGATTTCAAGCATATCAAGCATATCCTTGAAATGTAACAGTTAAAACATCAGTGGAATTCACAATGTGAAGAAAGTAAAAGAGAAAAGTATGTCTCTTTCATAGATTTAAAAAAGCATTTCATAAAATACACTAATTCATTTGTGATCTAAAAATCTCAGAAAATTAAGTCCAGATTTGAAATTCTTTAATGACTAAAAGGACATTTATTTTTAAAAATGCAATTAAGTAAAGTAGCATTCTATGAGGAATGTTAGAAGTTCAGAATGAGAACTTTTTTTTTTTAATGAGAACTTTTATTTTTTTTAATGAGAAGTTGAGAAGGCCCCCTTATAATCAGGAGCCAAGCAAGCATATTCATTGTGAGTATTTGTATCCAACATATCACTGCACATTTTGCCAGTTAAATAATAAACCACATGTAAGGAAATAGTAAAACCATCTTTATTCACAAACAATATATTTTGTAAGTAGGAAAACTAAGGAATCTATAAAAACCAATTTGAACTAAGCCAGTAAATTCAGAAAACTTGCAAAAACAAAATCAGGAAATAAATCTATATGTGCTATATATATTTCTATATATTAAAAAAGTGAAATTTAAAAGAATTACTATTTAAAATAGCATTATAAACACAAAATACTTAGAAGTGAATTACAAAAGATGTGAAAGAATCTGAAAATTGTAAGACATTGTTGAACGAATAAAATATCTTAAAAAATGAAGAAACATCATATTTTTAAATCAGAACATTCAATGTTGTTAACATGGCAGTTGTCCCTAAATTTATTAGTTAATTCAATGCAATCCTAATTAAAATCCCAGCAGCTTTTGTAAACACAGTGAAACCAATCCTAAAAATAGTATTTTCTACATATGAAAGATATAAGTAAAGAAAACTCTCTTAGAAGAACAATGTGAAATTATTCTAATGACCAGATTATAAAGCTAAGGCAATCCAAATAGCATGGTACTGGCTAAGGATAAACAAAGCAATGAAACAGAATTGAATTCAGAAAGAGACCCAAAAGCAACCTAAGCAATTCTGTAGAAAAACAGTCTATTTAACAAGTAGTGCTGGGAAATAAGTGGATATATGCTTTTTTATTGATATCTTAATACCTACTTCATACAACACATAAACATTACTTTGAGCTAAATCACATACTCACATATAAAAGGTAAAACAAGAAATCTTCAAGAAGAAAAGATAGGAGAATATCTTATCAACCTTTCTTAGAATAAGCAAAGATTTCGTAAGACGGACATAAAAATGCATGAGCATGAAGAGAACCTAATTCATAAAATTGACATTCATTAAAATGTTTACACTTCAGTTTATTAAAAGAAACATTAAGAAAATAAGATGATAGACTAGAATATATTTGCAATAAATATTTATACCAAAAAAAGTGTATTCAGAATGCAGAAATTCATTCAATAAAACATTAACAGCCTATTAAAGTATGCAAACAAGCAGAAATTTCATAAGATAAGACAAAGTTAATGACAAACAACTTGTCCTTACTCTCATTTATGCTGTCTAGTGAAATATAAATGATTGTACAAAACACATAAAATTCCTTTATTTCTTCCTAGGGATGAAATTTCAGTCTCTTATTTAATTCTGCTTCATCAAATGTAATATTTGATTATGTACTGATAGCATTTTCTCTCTATTACCACATTTTCAGCACCTTTGGGTATTAAATCTTGGTCACTTCTTGTTAAGTATCCTCATACTTTGCTGTTGGGCAAGTTAACAGTACAAAGTTTCTACAAAGCAGTTTTAATAATTTTTATTACAGGGGTTTAAAATGTTTATGTCATTGAGTCAGTAATTTCTTTTCAAGGGGTTGTCAGAAGAAAATAATTTACATTGTGAACAGAGATTAATGGACAATTATGTTAATTACAGGATTGTTTATAGTGTGAACATTCAGAAACCTAAAAATTTCATAAAGGAAAGTTTTTACAAAGGGAAAAATTGTTATATAAATTGGGACATATTTATACAATGAAAGAGTAGGCAACTATTTATACTTAGGGTTTTACTTACAATAATATGATTTCATGTATGTCTGAAAACAGAAACAAAGCAATTATAAGGAAACATTCAGCCATGTGATTAATGGTTTTACTTTTTTTGTTGTTTTTTTTTTTTTTTACTTTCAGTCTATGTATTATCAAATAAGCAAACAATATTACTCTTTTTTCTAAAGAAAGAATGAAAAGGTTATGCTATCTGGCATGGAAAAAACTTCACCCAAGGAATTTCCTTATGTAATTTTTCTCCCTGAATGACCTTTTGCTTTTCTAATTCATAAATAGAAAAGAGCCTACATATTTTAATTTCAATTAACAAAAAGAAAGCTGGATATGCTTTAAAGTTCAGGAGACTGAAATCTTTGGATTTCATACTGCATGGCAAATTAGGCACCCAATTCCTCAATCTGAATAAAGCTTTGAACTGTCTTGAAAAGTTTTAAGTTACTTAGAAACAGATTCAACATGAAAGGACCTTTACAACTATAATGGCAGCAAATTGTGGCAGAAATAAATACAAATTACAATGTCTGATTATGGTCTCTGCAGAATCCAAAGAGGTAATCAGGTTACCAAGCAGCCAAGGAAGAATCATCTTAATTAGCAGGAATGAATTCCAACCAGTAAAATGAATTGAAGACTTCTGCTTTGAAATTTGCAATTAGGAGATAAAGAGCCTAAAAGAAACTTTCTTTCCCACTCCAGTAATTCTATTTTAAATTGCTCTTAAAGAACCACTGAATATTTTAAATATACAAAAATATACACACATATACCCAAATAACTACACTCTTTATTTATATATCATCTTACAGAGGTATCTACACTCAAATAATTTATCTTCTTAAAAGACATAACCCATGTAATAGAACTCATGTACTAAATATGAAATGGAAGGATTGAAAATAAAATTATTTCATCTTGAATGAAAAAAATAATGCGTGGTGGGGGCGCCCCTGGTGGCGCAAGGGGTTAAGCAACACAAGATGAAGTATCCTCAGCTACTGCAGCACAAGTTCAATCCCCAGTCAGGGTGGGACCTACATGGTGCAGCAGACCTCTCCTGCCTCACCCACTGCTCCCCTCAGCAGTGCATTTCAGTCAGTCCACCTGTTCTGCTCCCCACTCTGTCTCTGGTGAATCCCCTCACCCCCATAATTCTGACCTGTACCCCAGTTCTTATATGCATAAATAAGTCTTTACAAAAAAAAATAATTAATGGTGTTCAGTAGTAAGGTATGAAAGTAGAGAAAATATATCCTAATACCATTTAAAGAGCATAGGCTATTCAAAACTGAACAGTATAAATTGCATTAGTCTGCCTTGCAGAGGAAGAAAAAAAATTTTTTTTTTAATTTTAGCAGCAAACTTAAGTCATTAGATTCTGAGATTCAGTTGCATATTTGAGGGGGGAGGGATTAGATCTAATGCATCTAGCTCTGATTACCACTAAGAGGAAACAGAGAATAGAGAAGGATATATTAATTTATACTTCAAGGCCATTATCAGCATAATTCACACACAGGGCAACATTAAGAACAACTATACTGATTTCTTCAATTAAAAAAAAAAAAGATGGGTGGATAGAGACTTATAGATTTAGAAGCCGTATCAACCAATCACAGTGACTGAATTTTAGTTGAATACTGATTTTAAAAATATGGCAATAGGGGGTCCCCCTGGTGGTGCAAGAGGCTAAGATGCAGAACTATGAAGCTATCAGTGGCTACTGCAGCACAAGTTCAATCCCCCAGCCAGGGAGGGACCCACATGGTGCCTCAGACCTTTCCTGCCTCACCCGCTGATGCCCTCAGCAGTTTATTTCAGTAGATCTGACAGTTCTGCACCCGACTCTGTTGCTGGTGAATCCTCTCACCCCCTTCACTTCTGGCCTGTACTTCAATTCTTGTATTCACAAATAAATAAATCTTAAAAGAAAATATAGAAATAGGAAACAAATGTTTGTGAGACAGATAGAAATTTGTGCATTCAAATGATAATAATATTCAAATGCTACTGTTTCAATTTTTTAGATAAGATAATGTGATTTTTTTAAATAAAATAAAACTATAGTTTCTAAAAACATAGAAATATTTACAGGTAAATTGTTACAATGCCTGGGACCTGCTTTAAAATAATATAAAAGGAGTGGATCATCTGTGGAAACAGATACAAGATTATCCATGAGTTATAAGACAATTACAGAAGCTGGGCAATGCTACATGAAAGTACAATATATTACTATGTCTATTTTTATACTGAACTTTTATTCAATATAAATTGAATCATTTTAATATTTATAATTATTTATTTTGAAAACTCACTTTATAATTTCTCAGTGATCTTGGAATAAGGTCAAAACTCCTAAAGTTTCATTTTACACACCATGATCTGGCCCCTGCCTGCCCAGTAGTATCTACCACTATTACTTTTCAGCTAACTTTACCCTTCATAAAATTAAACTAATATCCCACAGAAAACTAAGTTCTCTATGTATGTATACATCCAAATATATGTAAAGTTCACTTTTTCCAGGATACCAAGCCCCGTTCTTCTTCTCCTGGCATAGTTCATTCATTCTGTCATACTACTCACTGTTAACTACAGGTACCAGGCTCGTTGTGGCTCCTGAAGTAATGGAAACCCACCATTGACTATCCCAGCTGACACTCTACCCATTCCTGCCTGCCCTTTTGCCCTATGATGCTGATCCATTTAGACTGTACTGGCTTCCAATCAGATTTCTTCAGAGGGAGGCAGTCACAGAAGATCCAGAGAGCAAAAAGAGTGAGGCTATTGTATTTATATCCCAGTTCCCTCCCTGCCAGATTAGCACACACTAACTGCACCCTCTCAGCAAATACTATCAGATAATACTGGAAATTGTTCTCTTTCTAGTACAGTTGATTGCCTCTGGGCCTTTGCACCTCCAGCTCAGGAAAATACTATCCACTGTTACTTCTCATAAACCTAGTGCACAATTTGTACAGAATTTTTCCATTAAACTCTCTGCTAACTACCTAGTTTCAGTCTCTTTTCTGATCACTCATATAATTGCAAACAAAAACAACTTAAATACGAAAAGCTATAACCTGAGAAGCTACACAACATGAAGAGTTAAAGAACATATTTGAGAGACCACATGTAAGATGCCACGGGGCACAGAGCAGCAAAGGGATGCTTAAAGACTAGAATTGCCAGGCATCCTGAGCTACAGAGGAAAATGGCAGTGGGAAAGATTGGGGAGTGAAGAGAAACTCAACCTTGAAGACCAAGTAAAGATTTTGATTTTTATCCTAAGGGCAATGGGAAAGTGTCTAATTTTCTCATTGCCCTCCCAGATCTAGGTAAGGGATCACTTCTGCCAGACATTTCCTGGCAGCTTCTACTGATATCAAAGTCTGATTACAAAGCTCTGGCACATGTTAAATATTCAATATTCAGTGAATAAATGAGTAAGATGCATGTGGTCAGGTTTGGAGTATTTTTGGTTAGTTCCAAAATATCTCCCTTGGATATATCCTACTTGAACTTAATCCTATTTGTTCTTGGGTGAGTCTTTGCCTGGAATCAGCATAAAGAACTTTGGAAAGAAAGAGCTATATAGGAATTATAACCCCCAAATTAGGACATTCTCAGTCCAGTCTTTTACATTTTACACTAGTCATTCTAGCAATGGTCGATTGAACAAGCAACAACACCACTTCAGGTGATGGATATCCTTGCCATAATCATAATAAATTATTCTGCTAAATATCACCAATACAAGGTGAATGAAGAGTAGTTATTTGGAACTCACCAGAGTGAAGAGAGAAGTATATTACCTTACTTGAAAAAAGGGGAAATCTTGCTTTCAAGCATAAAGCATAGCACAGTCCACTGGCTGCTAGAAGTTTAATTTTAATTTGCTAAATGAACTAATATTATGGCCTTATTTACACCATATAAAATGATAATCTTGATTGTTTGGTTTATCATTCAATAATAAGTTGAAATATATGGCTAAAAACTGCTTGAAATTATACTTACACTATAAATTTACTTTTGTAATACAAGCAAACAAAATTGAAATGCAAGTTGATCAAAATACTGACAATTGAATATTTATTAATGTTATAATACTGATACCCTTCTATATTCAGGTATTTTCTTGAGAATGAAGATGTCCACCTTATGCTAGAGTAGGACGATAACAGTAAGTGCAGATGACTACTTGCTTTTTATCCTAAACATGCAACTCCTCAGTAAACCATAAAGGCATCAAATGGCAAGGGGTCTGCATTGGGATATGTTTGAGATATAATGTTTTTTAATTAGTGTGAGAATTTTGCATGTCAATCTGGTAGAAAGTCAAACAAGAAAATTAACAAGTAACCATTACTTTTTGATGCAAACAAATATGCATTAATTTTCATAATGACAAAAAATTATTTTTGGTTCTTGCTTTTCCCAAGCAACTCTAGAGCATATATTTGTAAAACTGACGAAGCAGAAGAGAAAAATGACACTCATGTCCTGTGAAATGAATAAAGTCTGTGACTAAAACACCTTTCATTTTGATAAAATAGTGGAACATCTCACCAAAGAGGCCATGGTGAAGCCAATGACTTCAATATAACCATCGTCGTGACGTTGGGGTTCAAAATCATGGTGATCACCTGGGTTCCCCCAGGGCATTGTGCCAGCACAATATCTGTAAGAGAAAATCAAAAACAGTGGGAATTTAGTCCATTCCTGTCATGATTATCATAGGAATTAACTTCCAGTTAGGTCCAATGTGTGTTTCATGTAAGAACAGCTCTCCATTCCTGGTCTACACCTTCTAAGAGAAAATAAAATAGACTTAATCATCATCTTCAAAATATCAATATGTGAAAATGTCTTTATAACAAAAACATCATTGGGTGCACAATTTTCTCTTAATCCATTCTGTGTCATCACTTCTCTAGAATTCAGATGTTGACTATCAGTGACACATGATGAATTATCATGGCTTCTGAATTTGGTTTTGGGGAAGGACAGGTGCACGTCAGTAGAAAAGGAAAAAGGAAGTTGAGGTAGGTAAACGTTCACTATTCACAACTAAGATAATAAGTACCCATGGGAGAAGAAAAAAGTAGCTGAAGAAGAAAAGCATAGAGAAGGAATGAGAAGAAATCAGGTTCGAAAGGAAAAATAAAACTAGAGAAGTAGAGGAAGAAGAATCCAGAAGGGAGGAAGGAGAGGAGCAAGAAAGAGAAGAATAAAGAGAAAAGAAAAAAGTTAAAGAAAGTTAATAAGCAGTGTTTTCTGAGAATCTATGCCTTCTACTTAAACAACTATGAGGAAAATATTTCTGGAAATAGATTATAAGGTATATGGAGAGCTGCCAAGTGTAATCAGGAGATTGTGTTTTCAATCTCTCTGCCACAGATTTACATATAAGTCTCATTTCCATTAAATTTAGTCTAAATAGAACTTATTTGCAGATTTTGTGTCTGAGTTGTCTGGTTTGAAAATAACTAAGGGTCATAGATCCATTCCTTCCAAAATTTTGGCTTAGGAGTCTAGAATCTAATTTTATGCTACTGAGATAATGTGCTTATTTTGAGACTGATCTTAAATATCCCTTTCTCCTGAGGTTATAATAGCACCAAAGAGAGTTGACATCCTGGCTTGAAAATGCTACTCTAATTGAGCCTATTTTTTCAAAGCAATCATCTGGCAACAATTTTGAATGAATTCCATACTGAAATCAGGCTGGATGGTTTCCTAGCAGCTCTTGGGAAACTGAGAACAGGGACTTACTCAAGTCTATCATTCTTGAGTTGGAGGAAGAGCATCAATAATTGAGAATAAATTTAAAATGTTCCAATGGAGAAGGATGCTGATATTTCTTAAGAATGGGTGAACACAAACCATGCATGTCATAATTCACACACACACAAAAAAAATCCATCTACCACTATCACAATGAAGTAACAAAATTATCAGAGGAGGGAAAAAGTTTTCAGTAAGAAAACTGATTTTATAAGGTATATGGAGAGCTTATAGAGTTTATAGCACCTATAAATTGTCTGTAATGAAATCAGAAAGTCTTAGTCAAATAGAGTTCGCATCAAACCAAGGAGACAGTAGAACATAGCTCACCTGGGTATATTTAAAAATACTATACACTGGAACTTCAGCTCCTGAATCTTTGGGGTGAGATCTGTCCCATCACACTGCAACAAGCAAAACAGAAAAAGCAAAGACTTTAAAGAATTGAAAAAAATCTAAAAAAATTATCAAAGGTAATTAGGCTTATAACAACATAGACCCATCTTCTTGTGTTGGCCCGATCTGTGCTTAAGTGAATACCAGTTTCTAGGATTGAACTATTATTTTTATTGTATCTTTATCAGTCCCTGGGTTTAGAACTTGATTTCGCTTTGACTTAAAGTAAAAACAAAAGCTGCCATTTGACCAAAATGATTTTTCTCTGGTCTCACAGTCAAACTAACTACTATCACACTTAATCTTGGACTATCATTAGATACTTAGATGTGTATGTTCTAGCACCATGGAAAGATTGAATGCTTAAAAGAAAAAGAATGGAGCTTCAAGTTGAAGCAGTGGCACTCTCTACCACCATCATTTCAAATAACAGTCATGAATATAGCCAATTATTTTAGATCATTTTTATTTTTAAAATATTGAACAGTATTTTCAAAAATGTCTGAGAGGACTATATACTGCAGCTTCTAAAAGAAAGTATCGATCATATAAATAATTATTATCTCCATTAGTCCTTTGCTCTCATAATTGTAACTACAGACCTTGGTCTTTGAGATAAACCACTTCACTGGAGGTGGACAGTGACCCTGGTCCTCAGGGATTTGACCCCCAAAACTTTGCACATAACTTCCCCACTGGTTAGTGCTTTCCTCAAGAGCCCATCTGACTAATCAAAGAAAAGGCTTTATTTTACTTTCTTGTTTCCCACTGGTGACAAAGCCAAAAGAGGAAAACTCTAGTCACAACAGAGTCTCAGAGGCATAAAACCTGCTATTTTTTGCTCATATCCTCAACCCAGAATTTCCCCCTTTATCTCCGCCTTTGGAGACAGAAGTAAAGCAGCCCAAGCTCCCTGCGAACTTTAGAGACATCTTAATCAAGAGTTTTCACTTAAGCACAGGATTGGACTAGTGCTGAGCTTGTCTCAGCAGATCTAAATGGTGCCTAATTTTCATGAGAATTCTCAAAAGTCATTTCCAGGATAGTTAGAATCCTAAATAAACAAAGTATTTTCAAATGTTATTTAGATCAAAATCAAATTCTAGATGTTAAGTTGTTTTTAACAACACTCTCAGATACTAAACAAACAAGAAGTCTCCCTATTTACTTAAGGACTTCCAATTTACAGATCTGACTATACCAATGATTAAAAGTATAGACATCTTAAATAATCCAAATTGAGTGTTGTAAGCAACTAAAACCCTTAAAAGTTAGGATGTGATCATTAATAAAATACAAGGCAATATTACTGTATAATAGGAGGAAAACTGTAATTAACATTATTATAACAATTCATTTTTTAAGCTTTCTACTGTTTCCTCTCAGTGTTTCTGGGAATTTATTAAATTACATAAGAGTGCCTCACAATGTACTTTACAATGCCTTCTTGTCTATTATTGCATTTAAACTTTACAACTCTTCAGAATAGCTGTTTTCAAGTTTTTCCTTACTTTAAACATACACAAAGGAAAATATTCACATGCAAAATGTTTCTATTTACAAAGTCATATTGGTAAGTCAAAACAACAAGAAGCATGGGCGAATAATGATGGGTGAATAATGATGTATGTATGTTTGTCATTGTTCTGTGATAGGGGTTTCCTGGTGTAGTATTTATACAAACATTTTAATTTGTGAAGAATTATTAACTGTTACCTCAGAGACATCTGATGTCACCCTGTTGTGAAGAGAGTCTGTTTTACACATGCATCTACTTACTCTACCTGACTGTCCATTCTCTCCAGCTCACACTCACGAACACAGTGATGTCACTATAAACTATCCTGTGTCCCCTGTGCCCCAGCACAATGGCCAAAGAAATGCCCTGTTGTTTCTTGTTTTACAGACAAGAAAAGCAAACCTACTGTAAGGTTAAATGAGTTCCCTAAAGTCATCTTCCTGAAGGACAGACTTGGGATGGAATACCAAATATTGAGTTTCTAGTATTTTTTCTCATCATAAAAAATATTAGACAAGTCAATCTACCTAGAATGTTACATATATTGATTGATATCAAATATTCCTTAGTAAAAGCTTCTTTGAGTCCCTTATAACTACCCCAGTAGGAGACCATTATAGAGGACTGCCAGATCTAGGAGGGACTCTCTAGAGGTTGGGGAGTAAAGACTTTTAATTTCAACCCAGCTGACATGAACAGTGGACACCATCCAATATGGCCACTGCCCACTGCATATTGGCTCTCTGCGCAGATGTTGATGATGTTCCAGTAAATGTGAGAATATAAGAAGAAGGAAAGTTTATTTTTGGTAGGGTTGCCGGCAGCAGAAGAATGGAAAGTATGGCATAAGGTCGCTGCTACTTAAATTTAATAACGGTAATTTCATCAAAATGAAGATCTTCATGGTTGACTGTACCATGTACTTTCTCATATCTAGTTTTTTGAAGGCAGTTATTTCTGTTTTCAAGAACTCCACTGCCAAAAGATATCTGCTTTCATGGCTGTTGTATAAGAACCAAAGAATCTGAAAGTGATGCCAGAACTGTTAGTTCTAGTGATAAAAGCCTCTGTTTTTATTTCAACTGATTCAGGAATCATGTCTCATATATGCTTTATTGGTATTGAAAATTTAATTTGTATTCTCATGCTCCTCTATATCACACTATCTACCCAAATATGATTTCTCTATTCTGTCTGGTATCTTTTGATCTGTGCCTTCTTGTCACATATTCTTTCTTTTATCTTTGCCATGATAAAATTCCCATTCTTTCTTTCCCATTTCTGTCTTTTTCTCTGTCTTTCTTTTTCCTTATACAATTATGTCAAGTTTCAGTCCTTCTTTTAACTTAGCTTTCACCCAGAAATATTTCATGTCTTTGCCATTTTAAGACCTATCTCCTATAGAAAAGACAACTTTCTCTTTTTGTCTCCAGGAAGTGTGTGTCCAAAACCTTGGCAGAGATCCAGCAAAAAGTATGGTACATGTGCATGTGCGCGCGCACACACACGCACACACAGACACACAGCCTACTCAATGATGAAGAACTCTGACCAGGTGAAAGAGTGAGTTACCACAAAATAGTGAAATCAAGACATTCTTCTAAAAATAAGACTCTTTGGACAGCCCTAAAATAAAAATATTTGTTTGGGGGCAGTATTTCAATTCCAACACATCCCTTTGATGCAGGTTTCCGTGTCTCCACCATGGCCAGTTTGCATTTCTCCTCTCATGCCACCACCACATTGTCTACATGGCTAAGTAACACACTCATAATGTTTTTCTACACTGAGTTAAAGTACACTTCTCTATGACTGAACTGTGAGTGTTAGAGTGAAACTAGATGTTGTATTAATCTTCATCCCTGACAACATCCCAGCACATAGCTAAATGCCCAGAAATGTCAGCTGAGGAGCTGCAGTGAAATCCCTAACTGTCTATGCAGTTCACTTATTAACAGATGGATTAAGTAGTATTTGGACTTCATTTTTGGGGGGCAGATATATTTTTTCAATATATCTCTATTGAAATTCAAAGTTCAACACTTTCAATACTTACGACAACTTTAACATGTTTGGATAAATCTCTAGAGCTTCTCTGCAGGAAATCAGAAAAAGCTGCCTATACCACAAAGAAAAAAATCTTAATTACAAGACTTAATTACGAAATCTTAATTACAAACATTAACAAGAGTTATGTCAAACCCTGTTTCTGTATTCTGTAGTTCCCAATGACTCTAAAATACATGAACATATCAAGCAAGTTCACCAAAATAAAGCAGTGCAATGGCTGTTAAGCTGAGCTTTATTCCTCTTCAAAATAAAAGCCATTATAAAATTTAAGACCATAGTAGTAATTCCATGGTCAGTTTAAAGACTTATTTTAAATGCCTTTCCTGACCTTCCTACTTGTTCATAGGTTCTGATATAACCTTTTACTTGCCATTGAGAACAGTTGGCTTCACTCTGCTTTTATTTTGTCCTCTAAATTAAATTAAAACACATTTTTAAATCATTATTTTGAGGATTTTTTTTCTTTATGATTATTCACCCCAGGAATGTTCCTGAAGAGGAGAAAGAATAAAAGGGCGGGGAGGAGTGCTGGCTCTAACCTTATATACACTTCTGTGAAAACTTCCCATGCTCTTTTCAATTTCTTACCCAAACATCACTGCAAATATGTCCCCGTGGAAACTATGTTCTTCCCCAAGATTTTCCACATGTCTACCTAATGTTCCCTTCTCTCAACTACTTTTGATGCTTGTTTTTCACATCCCTCTTTGAGTATCATCCTCTCAGTACAACATGGAGCCTCGGAACTTTAAAATTCAAAGATAATCACTTATCATAAGAGAAATGAAAGTCAAAACCACAATGAGATACCACTTCACCCCTGTGAAGATGGCCTATATCAAAAAGACCAAAACCAAAGAATGCTGGTGAGGATGTAAAGGAAAAGGAAAACTGTCATGCTGTTGGAGGGAATGTAGACTGGTCCAGCCCCTATAGGAGGCAACATGGAGATTTATCAAAAGATTAAAAATTCATCTACCATATGACCCAGCAATTCTATGCCTGGGTATCTACCCAAAGAACCCAAGTATACTAGTTAGAAGGGAAACTTGCATGCCCATGTTCACTGCAGCATCCTTTACAATAAAACTATGGAAACAATCTATGGAGCCAATCTATATGAGTAGATCAAAATGACGTGGCATACAGACACAACGGAATATTACTCAGTGATCAAAAAAGATAAACTCATGTCATTTGCATAAACATTGATAGACCTGAAAGGGATTATGTTAAGGAGAGTAAGTCAGAAGGAGAAAGACAAATACCAATTGATATCACTTGTTGAATATAAAGAAATCAGGCAAAGGGACTGTTAAAGACAAACTTACAAGGTAGCCCTTGAAAGCTGAGGCATTCAGAAGGGGAGAGATGAGCACAAAGTGGGGAGGGAGCACAATGGACTATGGTGGAAGACTATGGATGCTTTGGCGGTGGGAGCACTATCGTAACAGCACCAGAAGAAGGAGATCCTACACTTCCAAAATAGAAGCAACTGTGCAAGCCAATGTTACTTCAATAAAATAAAAAATAAAATCATTCTAAAGATTCAAATATTAACACATCTTTGTCAACTACCTTAATGAATCCTTCCTTTTATTCTTAAACCAAGACATTAAACATCCACCATATGTGTTTATACATATATGTAAACATCTGTGATGTGTATGCAATTATTTTTAATATACTGAGCATATTTACTACCAATAGTGAACTAGTAGCAAGAAGTAGATATCAATTTCAAAATGAAATATATACTTACCCCTGCATAGAACATTTTATTTCGAAAACGACTATTGAATTTCTCTGGATTTGCTTCTGTAAAAGGGAAAAGATAGTTTTGTTTATAGAAACTTCCTCAAAGGTAGTGATAGTTTTGTTTATAGAAACCTCCTTGAAGGTAGTGATTTAGATTAGCACCCAACTTCGTCTCTCTCCCTCCTTACCCCACAGATTCAAGAAGACGAAAGCTTTCTATCATATGTCCCTTAGTCACAGGCCACATGGTACAGCTGTTCAGAACTACAGAAGTATAGTGCAGAGCCGGCAGCACCAGTACCACCCAGGAGCTAGTTAACAGTGCAAACTACCAGGCTCAACCCCAGACCTACATAGGTGGAATGTGGTAGGTGAGATCTAGAAACTTGGTTGGTTCACCAAGCTCCTTAGGTGACTCCCAGATACAAATGACTGAGACACTTCACACTCTATTCAAAATAAATAGAGAGAAGGCAGAGATATAAGGCAAGGTAGACAGCGGAAAGGAGGAGGAAGTGTTAAGTGTAGGGGGATGATAACTATTTGCTTTGACCTCCAAAGGGCATAAACCATGAGGGTAATTTCCAAATGATATTAAATATGGGAAATTTGGATTAAAAATTAAGAGAAGTTGCCTTCAAATTTTGCAAAAACTAATTACCATCTGCTCCCTTGTTTGTGGCAGATGTTGAAAAATCATTTGGTTCACACACACACATGACCTGCTATATGGACTCAAGACACATGAAAACAAAATGCTCCAGTCAAAAAATGGTTTAAGTCTGTTCCTGTATGCTATGTAGGATATGTATGTTTTGTAGATTAAACCAGAATCTTTATCAGAGAATGTTCAGATAAATTCAAGGGATTATAAAATATCACAATCAAATATTTCTTAATTCTTTCTAATAAAATGCCAAAACATTCTAAAGGAATCCACCGCCAGTGTCTTGCCTTCTGTTATTTTATCCCAAATGCTCATAGATCCCTTCTTAAGGCCAATCTTTCTCCCAATCAGTTCCCCAGAGATGGCTGGCTGAGATGGAACACCACATCCTGACCCTATTTTGACTAGAAAATCCCAACACTTGTTGCCTAGAAAAGAAAAGTAGCACTGTACTCACTCACTAAGTTTAGGCAGAATAAAAGTTCTAAGATCTCAGGAAATGATCCTGGACAAAAGACTATTAAGCTAATTTATAATTAATAGTACATAAAGTCAGCTCAAGACATGGAAACTGGGTAAAGATTTAATCTTTAAAAAAAAGTAATTTCTAAATTGGCTCTTGAGAGTTGATTCATAGTTTCTCTATGTCAAACCTCTCATCTGTTCACTGTGTTCTACTTAACTCTAACCCAAGAAACAAAATAAAACAAAACAGCCCTCCCTGGTGGCTCAGCGGGTTAAGCAGCACACTATGAAGCAAACCGCAGCCACTGCAGCACGAGTTCGATCCCTGCTGACCTCCAGGGAGGGGACCCACATGGCGCAGGCAGACCTCTCCTGCCTGGCCCGCTGCTCCCCTCAGCAGTGTGTTTCAGTCCATCTGCCTGTTCTGCTCCCTGCTCTGTCTGGTGGATTCTCTCACCTCCCCGCACCTCTGGCCTGTACCCCAGTGCTTGTATGCATAAATAAATAAAATCTTTTAAAAAAAAGATTAATTTATATACTAGTAAACAAAAAATAAGATTAAAAAGTCCACTAACTGATCTACTCCCCTGATCTCTCCCATTTCTGGTTCCAGAGTTGATCATTCTTACAGTCTGAGACTTCTTCAGGGTAAGTTTGGCTACTGGAGGACATTCTGGTTTTGACCCAGAGTTAGCTGGGTACCATTTTCAGTTGCAGTAACTCTTTTTTGCTTAATGGAACTAAAGGCAAAATGAAAATGCGTGGCTATGAGATTTATCATGGGTGCATATGCCTAAACTTAAAAAAAAAAATCAGATCCAGCTGTTGAACAAGTTATAATAAGAAAATGAAAAAGGCACCCACAATTCTGGAACTGGCCTTTTTCAAGGTACCCATGTCCACAGTTACTCAGTGAATTATATACCAACTATTAACATTCCTTTTTTGTGTAATTTATGATTTGGAAAACACTCACATCTTTATGAGATTTTCCTGTGAGGCTTCAGGAACTGAAAAGATTTTCTTATCCTTTAAAAAAATGGATTTCCTCTCAAGAAAATGTTCTTGAAGATCCAAAAAAGACAAGGAAATTTTAAGAATTAAACTGAGTTTCTAGTGATTTCACAATCAACACAGAGGTCACCTCTTGTAATTGAAGTGAGCAAAGTCAATTAAACAAGTAAACCTAAAAAACAGAGACCTAGTAAGACATCAGAGATAGACAGATGTCAGAAAGATACACAATCGAGGCAGGAGAGTCTCACATATGCTTTGATCTTGAGGGTGAAAAGATGTGAGGTATGAGGTCAGCTCTGTCCATCTTACTGCTCCAGTTTATACACTGTACCACTAGCTCCCAGACTGAGCCTTCCTTGGCAAATGGACCTTTTCCCCATTTTCATATCTGTACTATTACAAGCACAAATCATATTCAAACAAAAATTGGCTGGAACTAAAAAAAATGTCTCCTTACACTGGAGTTTTACTACTCTCTGCAGAAGCCAAGACATAAGAGAGGCACTGCCTGCAAACAGGAGTACATAACCATTCCTCGATAGCCGTTAAAAGGAATATGTGCATGTGCAATAGCTGATATGTCTTTGAGAAGTAAGGAATGTGGATCCCAACTATATTAACATAAGTGGGCATACAGATTTGGGGAAGGGCCATTAAGAAAGTTTAAGGGCTCTTGTTTCTTAAAGAATTTGTGTCTGTTAATTGGTCTGAGGTAAACCAGGAAAGGTCATTCTCAAGTGATGCTAGCAACACTCAAAGTATCCCAAGACACCAATAATGAAAGCATCCATGACTTACTGCTGCAGTTCCTGGAAAGCCCATTCTCCTCTTCCACAAAAATAGGGTGTGAAATAGTGAGATTCAAACCTGCACTGCCTGTCTCTGTACAGTTAGCCTATTTTACAGACTAAATGGACACCAGTGTTAATTGTAGCTTTCTATTCCTGCCAACTTGGCAGCATAAAACACCCTTTTCCTTTATAGTTCTCTAGGTCAAAAATCTTGACTGTGCTCTTCTGGTCCTCTACCCAGGGTCTTAGGTGGTCAAAAATCAAAGTATCATCTTGCCCAGGTCTTATTGAGAAACACTAGTAAGAATATGCATTTAAACTCACATGGGTTGTTGACGGAATCTTTTTCTTTGCTGGCTGTTGCCTCAATTCATTCTCAACTTCTACAGGATTTGTCCTACATTCCTTGGCTAGTGGTCCCCATCCTGGTCAAGGTCAGCAATGGCATAGAAAGTCCTCAAACTTCAAATATGCTGACTTCCTATTTTACCTTCCGATTCTGCTTTTAAAAGGGCTCATGTTATTATATTGAATCTTCTCAGATAATCTACTTATCTTAAGGTCAGTAAATTATGGACCTTAATTATATCTACAGAGTTCTTTTGCCAGTGAAGTAGCAAACTATTAATTAAGCATGGCACTAGATGTCCATGGTCATGGAGGTCAAGATTCACTGGCTATTGTCCACTTGCTGGCCCCAGTGATTCACAACCTTCACACATGAAAAATATATTTTTTCCTTCCAAGGTCCCCAAAGATCTCATCCCATTATAGCATCAACTGGAAAACCAAAATCCCATCTAAATCTCAGTAGCTCAAATTTCCCAAATCTCATCGTCTAAATCATTTAAATGATTTGATCCTGGATGTAATCCATTTACAATGATAATAAAGTTCTGGGTGTAAGCCATTGCACTGATTTAATAGAGTAATTCCATCATTATATCCAATGCAATGGCCCACGTGTCATCAGAATGGGATCCTAAAGTCCTGCGTTTTTTTCTGTAATTGGTCATGCAGTTTAGCTTTAAATCCTTTTCAAAATCATTTCAACATGACTGTTAGTGTCTAGTCTTGAAATAATCTGATACAGCACAATAATTTATTTAACATAATGTACTCATTCTTTTCCCTTTCTAACTGAGCTTTTATTCTTCTTCCACTTTTATTGACCCCTGTTGACTACTCCTACTGTTTAAGCCAAATCTACAATCTTCCAAATGTGTTTGCAAAAAAAATCAGGAAGTGTCAGGTGACTGGATCACCATGGTTTCCTCCTGCTTTCTGCTTACAGTCATACATGGTGCTTGGTGCACAAACATCCACACTGCATTTGAATATGTATACATATCATATTCAGTGACTGGGGTGGTGTTGCAAAGGGCCTCAAAACTTCCTTAGCTCCCAACACATCCTTCTATGATTCCTTCTCTGGGGTTTGCAGATAGCAGGCCCATCCATGTTTTCCTATTATTATATCCCTGGGAAAGAATATAGTTTAAATATTCTGGAGGTTAGCATGCAACTTTACTGCTCTTATCTCCACCTAAGCATCAAGTTCCACCTGAGTCCAAGTAATATAAGTCCATGCAAGAGTGTCCATGAGACATTAATTTATCTCCTGAGACATTTAGTATTTTACTAATTAGCATGTATTATAATTTTAGAGCCAACATTCTGGTATTGCAGGTGTGCAGACATGTGAAAGTTATCAAAGTTTATGAGTCAAATCTAATAAATCACAGAGAGGCTGCCTCCTGCCACACATGTGTAATGGGATCACAAATCCATGCCTGTACTGAAACATGGCAAAATGGTGTTCTTCAGCATTTTTTTAAATGTTTCTTTTTTTTTAAGATTTACTTATTTATCATACAAGAGCTGGGGAACAGGCCAGAGTTGTGGGAGGCGAGAGGATTCACCAGAGACATAGTGGGGAGCAAAACAGGCAGATCGACTGAAATACACTGCTGAGGGCAGCAGCAGGTGAAGCAGGAGAGGTCTGCTGTACCATGTGGGTCCCCTCCCTGGCCAGGGATCGAATTCATGCTGCTGTGCAGCAGAGGCTACACAGAGCTGCACTCAACCTGCTGCGCCACTAGGGAGGCCCTTCTTCAGCATTTTTAATGAAAATTCAGAACTGCGCACATTTTTAAAACCTAGCACATAGAACATAAGATAGGCAATCTGATCTTTGTTTTCAAATTTAAAAAAACCTAAATTACATCAAAATACAGAATAAGCAGTTGAAAAAAATCAGTGTTTTATCACTTGTATTCCTGAAAATATATGACATTAAATTGTTAATGACATAAATGAAAAGTAGTAATACAGTTTTAATAAATTTATATAAACATTTATAATATTTCCCTTGTTAAATATAAATTCATTACTTTAAAACATAGAATGACTGATCAAAAAATACTTCATGCACATATTCTGACTTGCTTCAAGTAATCTTAGCCCAGATAGTCTCTGACAAGATACGAAAAAGATTAAACTGGCTCACACCTAAAAGTGGAGTGAAAAAAAAAAAAAAGACAGTGTGCCCTCATACACATTCCACAGGACAGGGCATATTTGGAGTTTTCGAAATTCGATTATTACTCACATATTATGCCTATAAGTTGACACCTCTGTGTGTATATAAGCAAGGTCCCCTAAATCCTGCCCAGACTAACCAGTGTTTCCACTTGGAACTCTTAAAACACCCAATTCAATATGCATATCTTTATCATACTCCTTCTTTCATCTGCTTTATAGTTTGACTGAGATTCAAGTCAAATCCAGTTTGAACCCCACATAATTCACATATCTTCCATAATCTCTCCAGTGGATAGTTACCCAGGTTTAAGAACTGAATTATCACAAATGAATGCACGGTGACAGAAGTCTACGGGGACAGTCACACTGCCACCTTCAATTCAAATTGCATATATCAAAACATCTCTCTTTCCAACATTATTTCCCACTAAGGACACATATCTGTACCAAGTTTATCTTCACTTTTCTAACATCATTGACAAGATCTTCCATTATGTATTAACTGGACATCCTACCCATTTCATGATAAGCTCATCTTTATGATAAGCTCAACCCATCTTTATGATAAGCAAAAAATATAGTGCCCTCCCCACTGCATTTCTTGTCTATATCTTGCTCTTTTATCTCTCAGCTGACTTGCCTCCTACCATTCCTGGAAAAATTCCCTTGATAACTTTTCCCTGCCAACAGTTCCATTGAACTACTATATTATTTATTGCCCATAAAACTACTCTTTCCCTTATAATATATATCCCTTTCTACTGCTATTTATCTTTTGTATAGGTGACCTCTCTTCCAATTAATAAGTGCTTGTAGTAAGCACTTATTAAGAGCAGCTAGTAAACGGGGCACAGAATATAAAAAGAGAGTATGGTCTTTAGTCTTCATGGAGTTTGGGGCGGGGGTGTGGTTAGGTCTGATAATCAAAGGTAAAATGTCATTTTGTAAATGCTACAGGAAGAAAAGTAGGAAGCATACATGCTTGAATCTTAAATGATGAGTAGGTGCATGAAGAGGTTCAGGGTGGAAAGAAGGTTCAGATGGATGACTTTGGACAGTGGGAACTTCTCCAGGAAAACAGTGCTTGAGCCTCAACACCTAGACAAGAGTCTGGCAGTATGTCCTATGTAGTGATAGGGATGGTGGGATTTTACAAGCATTGCAAATAACACCTTTTTAAAGCAACCTGTCAGGTCTCTACATGAACAAAGAAATATACATAATCCTCTGATATGTGCTGATCTGCATATCTGTGTATATTCAGTAAAAATGGTAAATACGAAATCAAACTTAAATACTACCTCCTTTGCTGTCATAATTGTATTTCCTTGACCTTGTAGCATTAAGGCACAACTCTTCTGAATAATAAGTAATTTCATGGAAGAAGTAAAATTTAAATGAAATCTCAGACTAAAAGTTTGATGTGTTTAGTATCCTTTATGTCCAAAAAAATGAAAGTCTAATTACTTCAGCTAGCTGAGACTAACATTGCCACCTGATAGCCACCATCACTGTTAACAGGCTGTACACTAATAGACTGGAGTACGTCCAATGTACCTCCTTCAGTACTGTTATAACTCAATAAGGATTAAAGTACTGGCTGCATTCCAGCTGACGATCAAATGACCAATAAATCATAGTATATCTCCAAATTATTTTCCAAATGATTCCACTTTCTGATTCACAAGCAGCAACAGCTTAAACATGCATGTTTTAACCACTGTAAGACTGAATAAGAAAGTATATCTATTTGTCAATCAAATGAAGTATCCCTTCTGTGTGAGCAAATACAGGAACCAAATAATTCATATGTCTGCATTCTTTACATATAAAGTCAATCAAAATGTTAAGATAATCTACTTCTTGCTTCTTTTCCTACTGGTAATTCTAAAAGCACTTACACAATAATGCCACCAATAAAAAGTCTGAAAACAAATTTCATTTTAATGATCTCTTCTAAAAGAATTACAGTGTAGTGAGTGACACACAAGTCTGCATCTTTCTCCTGAAAATTTAATGGGATATCTCATACCAAAGTCAAATATTTTTCTGCAATCAAATTTTGAAAAATTCTGTTTTACTGATTAATATTGGTTTGTTGGAAAAGTCACGGCATGTTTTTCAACCAAAAATGCATCATGACTTTTCTGACAGCCCAGTATTTTTTTTTTTTATTTACGTGGATGGATTGACATCACCCCCAATTTAAAATTCTATATACTTTTTTTTTTTATTAACAGCTCAAAGGTTATTATGTCCAAGTTTGTTTTTTGGTTTTTATTAGCAATGGCTCTCATAAAAAGCTCTGAGTCATGCACCAAGTATTTCATGGCAAACAACACAGGTCTTGTACGAAATCTCAAATTGTGAGCAGCTATGTTTGAGAACAGTCTGAAGTCCCCACTGTGAGTATTCTTGACTCAAGAACAGCCACTTACTCTCTACCAACGTGAGTCCCCTCTCTGGAGAAGGTGGCCTTACTATCTTTGTCTTCTGCAGATAAACTTTAGGTTTCTTGACTATCCCAGTAAAAACATTGGAAAAATACAAATAAATAGAAAACAGGGGAAAAAGTGTTAGTTTGAGTAATTATACTTTCATCATCAATCATTTTTATTGACTGCAGAAAGAATGGATTAATATATACTAGGAGGACTGCAGCTCTAGTTTAGGCATAGGGGTCAACTCTGGCTCCTATTTTGTGGATATTTACTCCAAGCCTGCCTCGCTTCTTGATCAGCTCTTCGAGAGCTGGTTTTCCTCAAGGGCTCTGGCTGACCTGCAGCACAAATGCTTATGACTCTATTTCACAATGCATTAAAGCTCCCATACTAAGTCTGGTAATGAACCCAGCAAAGCTTAATGTTTGGTGCCTTTTCAAACAATTTTTTTTATAATCACACACATATAAATCATGTGTAGATACATATATACCACAATCTGCACATTCCTCTTTAACTATGAAATACAATGACTCCATGTATTAACATTTTTTTTAAAACCACTTCCCCACAAGATCTCTCTTCTAAACCTGGTCTTCCCACCTTGCTGTCCTCTCTCTCTGCCTCCCTCTCACTCCGAGACTTTTCATCATGAACAAGGAAATGTACCATTAAGGTAACTTTCAGCTAAATTAGACTAAATATTAGGTTTGCTTGAATAAGCTCATTGTCTGCCACTTACTCATTTAGAGTTTCTTCTAGGCCAGGATGTCTATTTTGGGATATTCGTGCATTCATGATAATTGTATTACTTTACCAGTATTGCTAAGAAACTTAAGGATTTTATTAGAAAGATCAGATCCAAATTGCCTGAACCCAGAAACAAACCCACAAGCTTATGACCAACTAATCTTTGACAAAGGAGCAAAGAATATACAATGGAATAAAGACAGCTTGTTCAATAAGTGGTGCTGGGCAAACTGGACTGCTACATGCAAAAGAATGAAACTAGAATACTGCCTTTCACCCTGCACAAAAGTCAACTCAAAATGGATTAAGGATTTAGACATAAGACCTGTAACCATAAAAT
>JAGFMF010011412.1:1970180-1988123 GCA_019455555.1 Galemys pyrenaicus
ACTGGTGAGATGGTGATGGGGAATACATGGGGATTACAATTAATGGCAAGTATATGTAAATTTTAAAATATTTTAATAAAAAAAAAAGAAAAGAAAAAATAAATAAAAAAAAATTTGCCTGAAGAATACGAGAAAAATTGGGGTAAAAAAGAAACCTCCATTATTTCCCCAAATTAACTCTCCTTAATACAGGAAAAGCAACAGGTTCTAAATCTGGACCTAACACTGGA
This sequence comes from Galemys pyrenaicus, assembly GCA_019455555.1. Lineage (NCBI taxonomy): Eukaryota > Metazoa > Chordata > Mammalia > Eulipotyphla > Talpidae > Galemys > Galemys pyrenaicus. The sequence goes on from JAGFMF010011412.1 coordinate 1,970,411, forward strand.
CCCATTGAAAAGCTAATCTCCAAGAGTTGCCTATAGAGGAAGGTAGGGAGGGTGATGGTGTCTGATATTTGAGCTCCTGTGATCAGAAAGAAAGGCCAGACTTAAGCTCTCCTCCCCAGCAGTGTTGTTTTCAGTTGATGCAGCATTTGACTCCCCAAGAGCTCCTGAAACCAGGAAGCAAAATCTACCAAAATTGCTGAATTCAGTAGAAGTATCGGCCTGCACTTCACTAGCATCTTGTCTTCTGACAACCTTAATTCTTCAGCTCTATTCCTGACCTTTCATGCCCAAACATGATAGCAGAATATTCTCTGCATTATTATTGGAATCTGAACTTTTGAATTCTACCTTTAAATAGTCTGTATGTCAAATTCTAATAGCTAAAACCACACATGTGCTTGCAGAATCTAGAGAGAAAGAATCAAAATAATTCCTCACTTATGGCCTTTATGTCACAAGTTACTTCCTAAGCTACAGTCTAGCATTATTCTCAAGGGATGAGGTTCAGATACAGCCACAGAAACAGACATAAACAGAGACACACAGTATAGATATATTAAGAAGAAAAACTCTTACGAGAGACCAATATAGCAAGCATGAGAGCTGAAGACTTGGGCTTCAAAGCAGAAGCTCTGAATCATGTAGGTTTTGATGAAATACTTCACCACATGTCATTATTTAGTGTAACTGCTCTTTCAAAAATTGTTTTGCTCCCCTAAAACTGTCTCTACTTATTAGTACCTGAAGTAACTCTCTTATTCACAACTCTACCTCAGCCAATAGGAATTCCAGCACGAGGGACTGAGGTGATGGTGCACTGGTGAGATGGTGATGGGGAATACATGGGGATTACAATTGATGGCAAGTATATGTAAATTTAAAAAAAAATTTCTATTAATAAAAAAAAAATAGGAATTCCAGCACCATCCACATCTAATCCAATCACATCCATACCCTTGTCTTTCACCATGATCTACCAACCGCCTCTTCATTGTTCTAAGATGCCACTTGTCTCTTTTTAGCACAGGGGGATTTGTTTTTGATACCAGATTCCAGTGGCCTTGGTCATGCCTTGTTGGACATAAATCATTGGTAGTTTAAGAGCCCTGAGTATCTTAACATTAGTGAAAGAATACCTCTTTATCACTTCTTAGCAGTACATTAACTTCAAAGTTCCAAGTCAGACTTAAGTCCAGAGTCCTGGGCAGAGATCTGGTCCTGTCCTTTACCCTTTGAGACTGTACACAACTAGGTTTCCAGGTCCCATCTGTAGCAGCTCTCTGGATCATCATGAAGGTTAAAATGAAACCATGTGGAAGGAAACCAACAACACTCAAGTGTCGTGCAAGCAAAAGTGAACATGCAAAACACCTGCTGGAAACCCGCTCCCTGAGAGATAGAAACAGGGCCTTGTCCTCACCTCTGGATTCATGGAACTCCAGTGTCACATGGGCGTCAAATCCAAGGCTGAAATAATTATTGAAAACATTCAGAGGAAGCTGCAATGATGAAGAAAGGTAGAGGTAAAATGTGTGTAACCAGGCAGAAAGAGAAAAATAAAGCCTGAAGCCAAACACGTGTCTCTGGGGCTGTATCTAGAAGGTAGATCAGCTAAAACCCAAGGTAGAGGGTTTTTACTTAGAAGACACTGGGGATATTTTAATTAACTCATTAGTGAAAAATCAAATCAAGTAGTATACCCAAGAATGTTAAGTAGGAGACATGGGATTCAAAAACAATTAAATGAGAGCCATTTTGTGGGTATCATAAAAAAGGGTCCTTGTTATGCCGAGGGGTGCTATATTCATAGTGGTTACCCTTGGTTGGTAAATTTTCTGTTTGACAGAGTATGAACCTTGAACCTTAAATGAAAGGAGAGAGCACAAGAGAGAGATTAAAAGGGAAGGAAATTGGATTGCCTTCATCTCTCATGGAAATAAAATAAGTACCCTCCCATTGAAGGCCCTGAGTCAGAGCTTATCATGATTTAGAAGTCAAATTAGCCTTTCAAAAGGTTACAACTGACTGGAGAATAGGGAGAGAAACTATACATGTAGAACAATGCCAAGATCGTGTCTCACTCTCCTGGCTTCATCTTTGAGAATGTCCAGTTCCTGCACTTAAACAAAATACCAAGTCTTAGTAATGACAGCAAGGGTTGCTGATCCTGCCAAAAGCAGATACATTCATTTCTACCATTTATGTTCTTTTGGCTACAATTCTAACCCATGTCTCTGCATCTACTGATAACTTAAGAGAACATCTGGTCACCATTCCCTAAATAAATATCCCAATTTAGTCCGTTATTAAGTTCTTATTCATATTTTCCAGGAAAAATTGTCCCAATTTCCTACACATCTTTTTTAAACTCTACTTTCAAAGCCCTTTAATTATTTAGATTAATATTTTCTGACTGCACCAAGTTTTTTTCATTTTTTTAACTGTTGAGAAGAGAATTAAATATAGATTTCTATTGAGGGCTTAGCCATTCCAAGTGAAGTGGGGAGAAGTCCTTAAATTTACCACGTGTTACACTTTTTCCTCCTTTGTCTGTTTTCTATACAATTTTTATAAGTCAATTACATCAAAAAGAACTTTCATACCCCAAATGATACTTGTTTAAATAACACTGTGATATTACAAATTGAGTCATCATGATATCTACTGAAAGAAACCTTGTAATGTCTGGATCATGGTTTAGGAGCAAAAGCATGAAGACCAGGCAAAATATGTTTTACCCTATTTTAGTCAAATAAGAAACTTGACCAATTATCATAGATAATGAATGTAGTGACTAAATGCAGTGACTAAATGTAAACTGATTATCAGTTTTAAGTCTGAACTACCCATGAAATCTTGACTCCAGCAACAGCATGATGCAATACAGCAGGATGACATGAGAGTAGACATGACTGGGCTCAACCTTCCATTTACTTATCAGACTCTCTAGCAACTGGGCCTTGTAATCTCCATTGTAACAGGCACTGCTGAAGATCCCTATGCATACAAAAGTTAGACAACACTATCATATAAGAAGAGCAGAAAAGTAATATGGAGGAACTACGCAGCAACCTATCAAATCTATCTGAAATTAAGTACCGAACTTAGAACGAAATGCCCCGTGAAGGTCTACACTATATTTACACTCCATCCCTTGCTTTGTCTTGAGTTGAAACTCAAGTTTTGGTCTGAAGAATGGTTATTGCAGCTCTGAGAATCCAAGAACACTACTGTCAAAGTAGCAGACAGAGGGGCCCTCTGCTATAGCATTCTGTTTATTTTGCAGTTAGCAAGTCTGGGTGAGTAAAAGGTTTTCCTCAAGGTACTTAGAAGTTAAGATCATAAGCAAATTAATCACTGATGGAAAAACATTAGGTCAAAACATTTATCTAGATATCTTAAAAGTCCTTAACCGTGTGATGAAATTGGCTTAGTTCAAACTTCTTAAATGTAAATAACTTTGGTATATAAAACCAGGATCCTCAGGTTACCTTTCTCTTATAAGACAAGGGCCTATGCTTCAGAACATCCTCCATATTTGTATCTTCTCATAAATGATGAGTGTGGAATGAACTTGGAAGATTAGAAAACAGACACATGTCTTTCTGATATGAAAGCTGAGAACAGAAAACAGCTCCCTGAGCTCTGGATGCAGGAAGGAAGGAAATCCTAGTCTTTGGAAGTCAAAGGGGTGAATCACTGGCCTGTGTTATGTCTTAGCCCCAGTGGCCATAAACTCAAACACATTCTGTTATCTCTTAGGAAGGAAGCAGCACATGACTCTCAAGCCAGGTTGTAGTTACTGTGGCTCAGGCAGATGTTCCAAGGGTTCCCGTCTGCTGAAGAAATTATGCTCTAACCTTACATACACCATCTTCAAGTTCTTCCGGAGGCAAGTCAGGATTTCTTTCCACATGGAGGTTCCAGCGATCTAGTTGTACAATTGTTCCATCTTCTACTTGGCAAAGGATCTTAGAAACAGGCTCATCAGTGTAGCCCTAAGGAATCAAAGAGAAAACCATCGCTGTCTGCATAGCCAGTGTAGACATAGACACAGCATGCAGGGAAGTGCCTTTCTACCATAGCTTTCAATGTATTTTGAAAATAGCAAAACAAAGAGAGTCGAGACTATAAATTGAAACCAGATTTGTTTTCTGGCCAGGGCTGAGGGTCCGGACCAATTCAAATTTTCCTTATTATTTAACATGAAGGCTCAAGGATAACCCATCCAGTGTCTTAGCAGATGACCCAAAAAGCCCCAGGCCTATAAACAAACACCCCTCCAAGTTGTTCTTGTTTTTGCGTGCCTACCATCCCTTCTCATCTGGCTCATTATAAGTTTAAACTGAAGAAGTTACCAGATAAGATCTGTTTGATAAAATTATTTGATTTATTGGGTACCTGGATTCTAAACTGTAGCTTATTCCTTGGACAGCAGCAGCATTTTCCCCTTTAAACAGAAGATTTGTGCATTTGGGGATCCTGTTGCTAGGTGAGATGGGCAGCCCCTGACATGGCACTTACCCCTCCCCAGTTGAGAGTTCGAGCTAAGTCGTTCCCAGTCCCCAGAGGCAGGACCCCGACAGGAGGCTGAGGGCTCAGCTGCAGTTCGTCCAGAATAGAAAGGATCCAGCCCACCTACAGACATATTGGGGACCAGAACAGAGATAAGAAAGATAGGTAAGTTACAAAGAAGACAACATGACAGGAAGCAACTCTAAAGAGTGAAACAGAATGATTTTATTTTTCTTCAAAGTAGATGTTTAATCCAGTGGGCCCAGGAAGAGAAACATCACTTATTTCATGTGGTTTCAAAAGACCAAGTCTTGTATAGGGAAAAGGACCGTCTGAGGCATGGTCTATCATAAAAGCAAATTTGTACTCATTCTTCTGTATATTTATCCAAAGATCTACTTTAAAATTTAGGACAGTTAAAATTTAGAGAGTAATATATTATGGGGTAATGGAGAGAACCAAAACTCAGAATCAGATTGAATTTCAAGTCTGGTTCTTACTGACTACATAATCTTAAATTATTTAACGTCATTGAGACTCATTTACCTGATTTTCAAAATGGAGATAATGATGCCTACCTCACAAGATTATTTATAGATTAAATTAAAATGCATATACGGTTCTTGTCTCATGTAAGCATTCATTACACAGTTACCCTCCATGGTATCATCTTAGAAATTAGTAGTGTTTTCCTAAATATTCCCTATATTCCCCTTAATGAAACATTATGAAAACATAATTATGGATGGTGGACGTGATACCTATTATAAGTCTAGGCATAAAACTGGTATTCATATACTAGAGTCATATTCCTGTTTCATCTTTTTTAAACATAAATAATACTTAGCAGTGTATCTTATAATAGCTATTTAGAAAAATTACCCCAAACTTGGAAATTGCAAAAAGCTATCCTTACAATGTTACACTAATGCTTCAAAGATCTAACAAAAAGTTTTATAACTATGGATTAACTTAAATATTTCTATACTGTATAGTTGTAAATATTGAGATCATTTTAAAGGTTATGGCTTTATTCCCCATAGAACTTTAACCCATTTTGTTTGAAATTTATAAAAAATACTTAGAAAATTTAGAAAAAATATAAACTACATTATCATTTTCCTCTATTTTCCAATAAATCAGTTTTATCATCTTGCTACTTCCTTCATTAAGTGCTAAATGTATTTTGACATGTATTTATTCAATATTTATGAGACTTATTTTAATTTTGAAAACTGTGACTTAACAGTACATATATTGAACACTACTGTATACAAAACACAAGCCTCATCAATGGAAATAAAAAGATAAATAAATTAGGCTAAGTTATATAGATTAGGGAGTTCACAACTAGGAAAAAAAAACTGACATTATTGCTTTTCTATGCACTGGTTTAGTTCCTGAGCAAAGTTAAGTGAACTATCTTATTAAACTTCAAAACAGTCCTATAAAACCAATATAGCTTTCTTCTTCATTTTAAAGAAGCTAGGACGAGGAAAGTTCAGGGACCTCTCCCCCCCACACACATTATTGATGTAGTAGAACTGTCATTCAAAATCAGGTAGGCCAACATCAAAGGCCAAACAGCTTTGCCATGTGGTACAGGGATATTTAAATAAAGAATTAAACCAGTTGCGGGTATGCTTCCAGGGTGCCACCCTGGAGGTACTGTGTAGACTTCTGCAAACTCTGGAGTACTAGAGAAACCTCGGAAATCACTTCATCAAATTCAGTTTAGTTACAGGTTAAGTGAGTCACAGAGGTCACATAATATGTTCCTTAATAATTAGAAGTGGCAAGATGAGAGTCATACCAAGTTCCTTGACTGCTGTCTAAAACACTTTCCTCTTTTACAACAACTACCTCCCAAGATATAAAATATGCCTGTACGTTAGGAAATCTAAATTCATGCTTTCTCTTCCAGAAAGACAGAGTACAGGTTCACCCAATGCCGTAAACCAAAGATCCACACCCGTGAAAGTATGGAGAAACCCTTGTCCCCCCACACCAGGCATTTACTCTAGACAAGTTCATAGAGACAAGCCCAGAGCCACAGCAGATCTTCTTTAATACCCAGCACTATCAGAACTTGCTAGTGAAGTTAAAAAAATTTTTAAAAAGCCAACTGCTAAAAAGCTCCAATGAAAGTGCTAGACATGGCTCCTGTGCTAACAGCACACATTATACACACAAGCAGATGCTTCTAACAAACTATAAGAAGGGGGTTTAAAAGTCATTTAAAAGCATGTGAAACCTTAGAAATCTCAACCACCAGGGAACACTAACTCCAGACACAAATAGCCCTTGAAGGACCAGACTCGCTGAAATGCAATGGAACTGAACAGAAATCTAACAGAACTTTCCATATGGAGACGGGAAAGCAGGCAGTCTCTTCAACATTTCTCTGGAGATGATCATTCAATCTCCCCTTTATGATTTGTACTCAGAGGTCAGTCTATTTTCTTTAAGGCAACGTTTTTTATGTTTCGTTAAAGTATCTTTTCTTGATAAAGAGAATGTTATGTATGAGTTCAGACTTCTAACACCCTGTCTCACTCTAGACACAACAAGAAAAGAAAACCAAGTCTCCATGGAGCGAAACAAACAAAAGGACAAGCAAAGGATGCCAAGAGTTTGGATTCTGATAAAAGGAAGTAAAAGAGCGCCCTCTACTGGCTAGATACTATGTTTGCACAGGCACCTCAAGGCTGGGGAGAGCATGAAGAATGGCTGCCGGAGACCACTGCCCAAGGAAAGCTGAGACCAGAGACTCTCTCCCATAAATCACAGCAGCTTCCACTAGCTCAGTAACTTACTTGAAACACCCTGACACCTCCTCGGCATGGGAGCCTTAGTCACTTACAGAAAACTGACTCTAGTCTGTGGAGTTCTGGAGAACATCCAAATTACAGGAAAGGCACGGTAAGTACTACGTAGGAAGAAAAGGGAAGGAGCAGACCAAACAACCCCCTCTGAAGTTGAGCCTGCAAGGAAAATTCTAAATCACAAGACAATGCCAGTGCTATGATGGATGGAAAGGTTGAAGGGTTATTTCACACTCCATGAAATACAAATAATTTCCAAGCACTCTGAAGAATCCAGAAACTTCCATGAGTCTGTGATCCTAATACTCCTTTGGAGGGCTATAACTGCCCTCATCAAAACTTCTCTGTTCCTATTTGTTCCCTCAGAAAGATATCCAGGAATCCAGGTGACACTGGGCTAAGGGCCCACAAAGAGGCCGAGCCTCAGGACTTGCCATTTCCCTTCCCCTGATACTTGGCCAGAGACAAGGAAAACATATGCATCTTTCCTTTCTTATCAAGTCCTTATCACCTACTTGCTTGTGACCAGCCCAGTGAAGATTAGAAAAGAAAACTGGATACATTGATCTCCTTTTTCCAATAGTCAACTAAGCAAATATTTGACTTCCTCCAAATACAAGCAGGTAATCTTAGAATTTCACCATTATTTCACCTTGTGTAGTGCCAGGAAGGCAGCACAGAGCAAGTTCTGGATGGTTCTAGCAGACGGGGTAAAGAAAGGAGTCTTGGAGTCCTCGGTGGTTTTTATGCTTTTATTTACAGAAGTGGCATCAGGTACCCATCAGGCAGGGGTTCCGGAGGGCGAGGAGACTGGCAGGCCTCTCAGCCTCCGGCGCATCTCACCCTCTTCCCTGCTTTTTCTCTCTGCTTCTTCTACTGCTGCTCCCACTCTTGCTGCTACTTGTTGGTACTAGCGTCCTCATGACGTTGCCCTTATATGCCTGTGTCTAATCTCAGGTGCGCCCACTTGTGCATGCCCACCGCAGGTGTCCATCACTATACCAATCAGCATGCACTGGCAAACAGGAAATGCTAAATTAACATTAGCTCCTACCATTGAGTTCCTTTTTTCTTCTTCTTTCCAATAATTTTTATAAAGGTCCAGTTACTTAGAAGCAAATACTCTCTTCACAACACTCCACTTAAAGAAAAACTGAGCCTGACGTTTAAAAATCAATCCCACCTCTGTCAGCCTATCAGGGAGTGCTTTTTTCATGGATTATGAAAAACAGTAAGAGCTATGTGGTGGTAGTAAGACAAGAGAATAGAAACTAATACACTTATAATAGCAGGAGACATTAAAAAGATTTTGAGTCATGACCCATTATCACTATTCTTTCCTTAAAAGAGCAAAACCATGTCAAAGATCTTAAAGCCCCGATGTTCTTGCAGGAGGCTCCCTGTCCCAGGTGCCAGTTCCTGCTCCACATCCAGGCCCTGGGCTCATGGCAGAGGCTGTGTTTGCTGGAGCCTTCCCATCTCTCCCAGTCATCTCCACCTGCCCATGCAGCAGCCCTTCCGTTAAACTATTTAATTCCCTGCAACACAGAGCACTCGACACATTCTCCACCACAGCTAAAGAAAACTACCTGGATGGGGCGATTCCCCTTGGCAGTGGGCAGTCTTTCCTGCCTTTGTGTCAGGAAGAGCAGGACTGCCGAGCTAGGACTCCAGGTCCTGCTGAGCCCTGGGCAGCCCAGGCCTGTGGCCGCTGCAGCAGCAGCTGGCCGATGCTGCCACCTCCTGTCCACACTCAGCCTTAGCTGTCCCTGAAAGTTCCCGAGTGCAGATGCGCGGTATTTTCATTCTGCATTGTGCTAACTTGAGAGGCAGCGGAGGGGTGGAGAGGGCAGAGAATTGACATTTTCTTGAACGGAGCAGAAGTACGTGGCCTTTGCTTCCAGCACATACAGGCAGAAATGCACAGGGGTCTCATCCCGAGAATTCAAAGTAAAACAAGGGCCACATGGTCCGAGAGCATTAGGCACCTGGGTCTCCCTAGCTAACAAGTGTGCTGACTCCTCCTTCTGAGATTTTAACTGATACTTTCCCTTCTTAGTTCACAAAGTCAGCACATGTCAAAAGGAAAGTTTAAAACTAGCCCTAAAGAAATCAGAATTAAAGTCAAATGGGTGCTTTTTGAAAGAGAATGTGGATTTCTGGGAACACATTCCCTCACCTAGCATTAGAGTAAATAATACTGAAGCCAAAGAACTCTCTTTCTAAAGTAAGGCAAGATGTGTTAAACTACACTGTGTACACTGACATTGGTATGGTGAAGGGTTATGCAGGCTCATCCTAATCTGTCAAAAATTTTCCACTTCTGACTCCGCCTGGAGCCCTGTCACCACACTGACAGAATCCTGACAGTGACAAGACACTTGCTAACTAGAGGCTGAGCCCCTCTGTCAACCTGTACCTGGAACACTCAAGCAATACACTCCACTTGTGAAGCCAGCAGCAACTCTTCATGGATCTGTGAGGTGCTTCCCCACCCCACCCAGGATCTCTGCCCCCACTGAAGATGAAAAGTTCCCTATTCTAAACTTAGGCAGTTAGAAGCACCGCACACCTTGATAAACATTTCATAGACCCATGCATCTTTCACCACAGACCTTACTTAACAAGATAAAATGAAATGAAACTTGGTCCACAAGTGCAAGGTAACCAGAGATTCGATGCTGAGGGACCAAACTACAGATGTGGGTACTGAGAAAACAATCTGTTCAAAAGTATGCACACACTCCAGGGAAACAGACTATTATTTCAGACATGTCCACTGCAAGGGACCCAGTGTCAATGTCTAGTGTCTCTTATTGAATTACAAGAGGGAAGTGAAAACTAAAGTCAGGAATGCAGATAAGGCCCCTAAGAGGGAGAAGTACCTGGAACATAAAAAAGTAATATTTAGCTTATGGACTACCCACTAATTATAGAATACTCAACAAAGAGGTGGAAGAAATGGTAGACTAAGAAGGCAGGAGAACCAGGAAGCCCACGTGTCCAGAAGGGAGAAAGTCATGGCTCCAGAATGTTCACAGATACTCAAATACTGTAACTGCATCTGGTCACTGGGATCCAGTCTCCCCAGCATCCTAGTTTTCATCCCACTCTTTTAAAACTGTTTTCATGTCAGCCACAGGTCGTGTGCTGGCCACCACATGCAAAGGTGACTTTTATGGTCAGCCCCTAGGATACAGTCACTGCCTTTTCTGGAGACCCATCTTTGATTCTTTTCTTGATAGAATGGACTACTAGTTGTCTTTCTACTTGGATCATTTCATTTCCTTTTGAATTTTGTTCATACTCCATGGTTGCACCATGAGTGTCTACTCTTGACTGTCCTTTTATGCTTAGAAATGTTTTCAAATATTTATCTAATGGCAGAGACTGCCTTAGAACCACAGGACCTAGAACAGCACCTCCTGCACCCATCTTCAGAATGGAGGGAGGGAGAAAAAGAGAGGTCCTGTCCTCGGTAGGGAAGTCCCAAGTGAGGAGCTTAAATAATGAAGTCCTGATATGGAGATGGAATCGGTGGCTCAGGTGGATCTGAGGTCAGTTCAGTCAGAAAAGAGGATGAATTATGAATTAAAACACCAGGTATATCCTTACCCTATCTAGTCATTGAGACTTAGAGGAGAAAAGATGTGAGTGGGATGCTGAAGTCAGAGAAAGCAAGCAGGCTCTCAGATAAGAATAACTGCAGGAAAGGGACACAATGAGTTTAAGCTTTTATTAAAAATAACTAATCTGGGAGACAGATGATCTAGGAAGAAAGCTGTGTGTGTCTATGTGTGTGCACACATGTGTGTGTATCCTCAGAGGATTTGTTTGGGTATAATTCTTACTGAAGGAAGCTGAGAAAATTCCACACTAGCATATCCCTAAATATACCCTCCTAGAACACTACAGTTAATTGCCATGAGGAGATTCGGATTCTATGGTCAAATAATTTTGGAAAACACTGGGTTAAACAAAGTGAAACAGGATTCTCAGACTTTATAATGAATTTTACAAGCTAATAGTGTGTGTTGTGAAACTGAAGATTGATAAACAGCATTTTCCAAACTGAAAATCATTATCCTCTCCAGAGTATTTTAAGGGACCAGTGGAATCACTATTCTGTTTTTCTCCAGTTGCATCTACTAGTATGTAAGGTATATCCAATGCTGTATTAAGTGTTCATACACTATGAAAGATAGAATTAGATTTCATTGCTACCTTTGAGAATAAAACATTTAATAAGGAAGATTAGGAAAAAAGCCAACCCAAAGACAGTCATAGTAAAATCCTAGATTCTGTGAGACCAGACTCCAAGTATACTTGGTAGCGGAATCTAAACACAATGATTCTCAATTCTCGACCTAAGTAAAAGTCAAATGAAGGAAAGGGTAAGACAAATAAACATGAGACAATACATCCACGATATAAAACTTCACCACAATACCATCTTTTCTTCAAAAATGAAAACAAGTGGAATCAATAAATGATCTTTAAGTGAAATCAACATTAGCATTCTACACTCCATTTCTACTTACAAAGTCTCAATCACTCAATTGTACCCTCACACTTCTCTGTAATCATTGTGAGCACGTGAAAAAAAGTTGGATTTTTTAAAAGAATTTAGTCATTTATAATCTTCATTCTAATGAACCCATCTTGTGGAATAAGAAAGGATATCTTATAGTTGAGGGAGTGAAACATAATGTACAAAAATCAAGTATGAATCCTCAAGGATAGGGGATTGGAAGGACTGTGGGTGGGAATGAAGAAAGAGAACTCTCATCAGGAAAACAAAAGGTAAAGGAGAGACCTGAATTCTATTTCAAGGACCTACCGTTCCGTCCCCTCCACAGGCCAGAATTCGCAGATTTGGTACCTTCCTATACAATTCGAGCCTGTAGAGGAATAGAAGGCACCATGAACAAAAGTGCACACCACAGAACATCACAGAGAGAAAGCCCATGGCAAAAGAGGGTGGGGATTAGGTGTGTCCACTGGAGAAAATGTAAAATCATGAGGAATTTACTACCAAAACTAGAGCATCCTCAGAGGATGGGCTCCCACAACTGGGTCAAAACTTGTCAGCAAACATTGAAAAGGTCAACATCAAGTGGGAGTTTAGGATGTCCTGGAGTTTCAGTTCCCATAAATCCTACTAACGTGCCAAATTATTTTTCCTGTGGACTATGACTTTTTCCTTTTTCTTTTCCCATCATTCCCCTCTTTCTTTCTCAAACAAAAATCATACAAATTGACCATCAATAGTCCTTGCATTTCTCCTCATTATATTTTATTACCTTTCCTGTACCCATTGATTTCCAAACCTGTACTTCCCACTCTTAATCCTGGGAAACCTTTCTTAGAGGTGGGGGAGGACACCCAACTGGCGCCTCAGCTCCATCTCCTACCACTCACTGACATCCTGCCCCCCATTTATATTCCTAAATCAGGGCTGCTAAGTTTGCTGAATGAAACTGTTTATAACTCCCTTTAATAAAGTTATCATCTATTTATAGCAAACAATATTTTTGTGAAAATATTTTCTTCTTTCCATGTCCTTTATGACCTATGAAGTGTCTATATAAAGTCTAGGTAAAATGATAACATTTTTTTATTTATAATTTTTTAAATTCACATATATTTGACATCAATTGTAATCCCCATGTATTCCCCATCACCGTAACACCAGTGCACTATCGCCTCAGTCTCCCGTGCTCCCATCTGCCCTCAACCCTTCCCCTCTTCCCTCCCCACCAAGTGTCCCCAATTTGTCCTTGTCTAAAATGATAACATTTTAAATAAAGTACACATAAGGGCAAAATGCAGAATAGCAAATTTGCCTCAGTACATTCAAATACAGAAAAAGTACCGAAGTCCTATAGCAAACTCCAGTGGCAAAGGAGTTCACAGATTAAGATAATGGCAGAAATTAACTTTTAAGTTCAATGTTCTACTGAATGCCCAAAATATATCATTATACATTTCAATGAGGAATGTCATTTTTCTAGAAAGTATCTGAGTTGATGTTTCTTTGCCCTGATATTGCTATTTATCTTAAAATATTTAGTAATATTTAAAAATTAAAAATATTTTAATATTGAAAATATAGTAATATTTAGTAACCTTAAATTCTAATGTTTATGACATTCAAGCTCTCTTAATATGTGGGTGTTCAAACGAGACTCAGACAACAGCAGAAATGTCTATTCTTAACTACCATGAACTCTAAAGAGGAGACCCATAGTTATACCATTTATAGCTAAACTTCAATATCCACACTTCTAACAAAAACAGAAACAAAAAAATTCCTAAGAAGTTTAGGAAAGGGATCGATCAGGAGTTAAAATGTCTTCTCCACATTGGTGTGAATCTATAGGTGTAGTTAATCAATCTTTGTCTTGAATGAACACAAATGCATATGTACATAAGTCTTTAATTCAAACACACTAACATACTCAAAAAAAACACAGTCCCTCTGCACACAGACACCTTCCATTCCCAGGAATAGCACATCTCCAGAGCTCTACACGCACAGACAGGAAAACAACGGACCCTGGCTCAGGTCACAGGCTTGCTAATGATCTACAGTTGTGGGCTCTAGATGCAATAGTGTGTTAACTCTGAGTTAAGGAATGAGAAGCTAGGTGAAAGGAATCAACCCAACAAAAACAACAGATGAACTTTTAAACAGAGTACAGTTGAGAAGGTAGGTGAGACACAGTCAGAAAAGACTTCAGAGGGTAAATCAAAAAACGAAGCGTGGCTCCGAACGTAAAGGCCTTGTCACTTGCCTAATAGGTATGTTCCATAGAGAGTATTCCCAGACTTACGCATCTTTTGGTCCTTCCTGAGAAAGATCAAAGACTTGCCTCGGATTCAGGTACCACATGAACATCTGCAGGACTTTGGTTCCCTGTGAAGGAAAAAATGACAATAGGAAGAAATGTTCAAATGTTAATTGTTCATTTAAAAATAAAGTCTTATCAAAAATGGTAACTACAGACAATATGAAGAATTAATTTAAATCATGGGGTTTGGCTTTTGACATACACAGATCAAATGCCCAGATTAGACTTCTGTCTAAAGTGAAATTCTGGGCAAGTTTCTTAATTTCATTAAGCTCCACTCTCTTCTGACACAGAGACAAGAATGTCCAGTTCTCAGATTAGCTGTGGGGCTCCTTGCCATGATGTTTGAGGAGCACATGGCACCCTTCAGCATGCAGTAAGTGCTTAATGAACCTGTTGGTTTTAACATCATTACCTAACATGAAAATCCATGTAAGAGGTTGTTAGTAAACTTACGCAGCTTAACATCAATTTCACTTCACTGTTTTTGCATAATATGAAATGTGGGTGATATTAGCTAAGGATGATTTTATTGAAATAAATGTGGAACTGAAGCTAAAGTGACACACGCTCACTGTTATCTATAATATATACATATAATTCCTCTATGTAGTAGCATCAAATCTTACTTTGACAGTTTTCAATTTCCATGTCTACATCTCTGTGTCCACAACAAACATTTCTCTCTCACATGAACATTTTTTGGCATATTTAAGTAATTGTGACACTTTTGAGTCGATCACCGTGGCACATACAAGGTGGCTGTGGAGATCATTTCTCAAAGTGTACTGAGCAAAGAAGATACGAAAGAAACATCTTTGGATTAAGTGGAATCAAAAGAGTTTTAAAGTTAAGTAGGGTGCTCTTTTAAGTCATTACAAACCACAGTAAGTAATGTTTGGATGGAGTTTATTGCTTATAATGATAGCTCCTTTATTAGATATCATGACTACTTGTTCTTAAAATGTACCAAGTCTATATACCTACTACACTGTATTTGAGAATACAGGGTAAATTGAATGAATTATCAGGCTTTTTGCACCACTAGCTTCTGTGGCTTGGTCTTGTTAATACACAAGGTACTAGGAAGTGTGGGTGCAGGGTAGGTGTGCCTGACTGTGGACACCTGCAGTATGTATGTGCATGCATGCGTAAGGGCATACCTGAGCCTGAAGGCCGGCGATAAAATGGCATTGTCACCAGAAAAGGGTGGGTAAAGAGGATGAGTGACTACAGCAAAGGGAAACCATGAGAGAACGCAGAGACGCCCAGAGAAAGAGTAAATATTCATGAGGGTCTGGGAGGCTCAGCTGTCTGCCTGTCTTCTGCCCACCCCCCCACCTACTCTGTGTTTGCTGGCACTAAAGAGGGTGACCCCAGTACAGTAAAATAGCACCACTTCACTTTGAGTGAGTGTTAATTTGGATATTCTAGTTGGGTGATCAGGAGCACTTACAATGTTGCAGAAGTTCAGCATATAAAACAGGAGACAATATCTACTTTCCAGGGTGATTATGAGGATTAAATGAACCAGCCAGTAATAGTTACGTATCTAGCACAGTATGTGGCACGAAATAAGGCTTTGTACATTTTAGTCCCTTTCTTTTTTGTTCCTTGCTAATCTATTCATTAAATTACCCTGGAGGGTGTGAGGGCTAACGTGTAGTTTATAATTATCACATTGTTATGTCACTTGTTACAGAGGCCAATGCAGGTCCTTTGTTACACATTTCATCTAAGCCTATAATTTAAAAGTTCTGCGTTATCATGTGCTTGCTATAAATTTAGGAATAACATTCTATCCTTAATTATCACAACTAATCCTTCAGTTCCACCAAATGACATATTTTGCTTCCTATAAAATTCAGACATTATTTAGAGACTTAGTACTAACTAAATACTGGATCATTCTCTAGCTCCCTTTTATGAGACCTTGCTAACAGGTCAGTCGAAGGTTATCTTTATATTTTCTAGATAATGCCAGAGTCATTTTAATAATTAAATAATTTAAAAATTTCTGACTGACTTATTAGAAAATTAACTTCTGAGTTTTAGATTTCTAGAGCAATAGAATTGTTGGTTTTAACTACGCCTTTGCACCTACGGCTATGGTGTAATGCACTTCTCAGTAAGACACCCAAAGCTAAGTAATTAACACCTTTCGAAAATAAAAAGCATTAAGAGATTGTTTTTCTTAATCGGAAATTTTTCTAAAAGGTTTGAGTGGCCACACCATATTGT
Organism: Galemys pyrenaicus; assembly: GCA_019455555.1. NCBI lineage: Eukaryota > Metazoa > Chordata > Mammalia > Eulipotyphla > Talpidae > Galemys > Galemys pyrenaicus. Next base: position 1,986,846 of record JAGFMF010011412.1, read on the forward strand.
TTTTGCTCATTTTCAATTTGTGTTTGTTGGAACCCTAATTATCTCTATTTATCCTTTTGAAGAGGGGTATTATTTAAGGTTGGCAAGTTTTGCACAGCTAATCTCTCAGAGGCTCCTTTCTGTTGGAATCATGTCCCAGGGCTGTATGGCCCTGCACACTACCCTATCAGACTTTACAGTCAGACATGATACAGTTATTTCAAAAAGTGATCTTCCTAAAATATGTCCATTAGGAAAAAGGGTAATTAAATGAAAGCACTGCATTGCTTTAAGTCAGTCCTGTGGGTGGAGAAAAAAAGGTTTAACACACTCTTGAGTTCAGCTAATTCCACTCTTACCTCTAGAAAAATCTACTTTAGGGATTTGATGGGGGTAATTTATTCCATGGAACCACATGTTGACCCAACAAATACTAACTCACCAGGAAGAGTAATTTCTTTCTTTTTCATTGGCAAATTAAATCTACTCAGTCACTTACAAAACTGTCATTCCTAACAAGTCCCAAACACCCTCAGAGTTGCAAATGCAAAGTTAACGCAAGGATCTAGTTTTGTCTAAATGAAAAATAAAAAAAAGGGTACACTTAACTCCAATACACTGTGGAGAGGGTTGGCACATCTATAGCTGTAGATCATGGATCACAAAATTTCACAAGGGATCATGAGAGTGGACATGCCTCATGGGGTATAGAACATTCTTTCCAGCTTTAGATGTTGGGGAACAGTGCAGGACAGGAGAATATATAACTTGCCAGAAAATAGGCAGAGAGAAATGTTCTAGAAGGAAATGAAAAGAATTCATCCATTCCCCTCCTACATATCACATACAGCTTTAGGTGAAGGAATAAAGAGATGGACAAGACAGAAAAGATCTTGCTTCCCACAGCAGTTCTATGCATTATTCAGAAAAGAAAATATGATGATAATGACATGGGGTGTGGAGAATTAGTTAGAAATGAGTCAGCTCAAATAGCATCTTGTCTATCTCAAACCACTGTAACTCTTTTGTAGACGACAACATTGAGATGTCACTAAGCTAGCCTTAATTTCTATCAAAGAGGAATTATCTAGACGATGAAAAGAACAACTGCCAGATAATAAGAAAAGCCTAAGGACAATAAAAACCAGTGGGAGACAGGTGTTAAAATACAGTCATTTCCAAGCCCATAGTCAATATCACTCTCAATGGCGAAAAGCTAAAAGCCTTTCCCCTAAGATCTGGAACAAGACAAGGATGCCCTCTTTCACCACTGCTCTTCAATATAACACTGGAAGTCCT
>JAGFMF010011412.1:1989600-2041376 GCA_019455555.1 Galemys pyrenaicus
GAAAAATACCAGATGGTTCCTCCCCTAGGAGGAATATAAGGGAACCAAATAAAGATCAAGGAAAAGAAATAAGAACAATAATAATAATAATAACAACAATAAAGACACAAAAGCCAAAAATGAAAAGACAAAGACAAATTGGGGACACTTGGTGGGGAGGAAAGAGGGGAAAGGTTGAGGGCAGACGGGAGCACGTGGGACTGAGGTGATGGTGCACTGGTGTTACGGTGATGGGGAATACATGGGGATTACAATTGATGTCAAATATATGTCAATTAAAAAATTTATAAAAAATATATAAAATAAAATTTAAAATAAATAAATAAAAAGCAAAAAAAAATAGTCATTTCAAACTGGATCCAAATAATCCTAAAGGAATACTTTAGTCAAAAAATGGGTATCAGGCTCCTAATGTGTGCCCACACGCACACTCAGGAACTCAGAGGAATTTTATCCACATGAAGCAATTAGTTCAGTGCAGATGTTGGACTAGCGACACCTGTGAAGAAGCCTCAGCAGTCCATAGTACCCAATTGGGGGATTACATGAAGGCCTCCTAGATACTGTACCTGAACTGTGTCTATACCTGTACCTGAAAAAAAGCAGCGTTGACCATTTCTTTTTTTTTAATGGGACTTGGCAGTTTATTTTCTATGGATACTACAGGTATAAGTTTTCCTCGACTGTGCTATTCACAACTTTGTGAGGTCTAAAAATGAGAAACCAAAGTGACAGGAAACTGAAGACTTAGCCTGTTCACTAAACGGTGTACATCAAATGTATCCATTCAAGAGCAAAGATGGTTGAAGGAGTTTACCATTTCTTTGCACAGGTCATAGAGGAAGAAGTTTCAGGGTAAAGGCACAAGGTGTGTCGAGCAGCAAGTCAAACCATGGGAGCCTACATTACATTCCATCCTTGAAACATGAGGCAGGAGTGTGGAGACAAAGCTGCTCGTAGCTGCTCAGGTGAGCAGTGAACTCTGCCACCTGTGCCAAGGAGCTGTTCTACTTTACAGGAAATAAGAGCCACTGCACTTTTCCTCACATTTCAAACACTTACCAAATTTAAGTCCTTAGGAATTTTCTATCTAAAGTGATATAAAGTTCTTCACTCAGTAAATTTTGAAGTGGGTTTTAGGGGAAAAAAATACTTACTTGCAAGTACATCTCTTGATACCTTTGGTGATATCTGCATCTATTCACTTTTAAATGAAACATGTATTTTGCTATCATTTTAACATGCATCTAGTGAGAGTCCTTGTAATTTTTAAAATTGTTGTTTCCTACTAGTGATGACTATTATGGACAATGATTATTGAACTCACTTAATGAAAGTAAAATGACTTTTAAATTAAATCTATGATAAAGTGGGAAAAGTGCTGTCTTCCTCAAAAAAACTAATTTGCATTCTCAAAGCATTCTAAAAATATTTTTAAAGCTGTTTTGTAAATCCAGGTGGCTTTTCATCATAAGTAAATTTCTATTTTGTTATGTGTTGGATTTTTATTCTTATCCATCATGAATTACGACATTTACATACAATAAAAATTCAAATTAGAAAACAGGAGTTTTCTGAAATATTTTCATCAGAGCAGTGGAACTGACATTTTGATACATAAAGTTGACTCCAGGTCAGGGGGCTGGACATCCAGACCCTCAACCTCCTGAGAAGTCTGGATGATCTGAGTTGGGTCTTAGCCACTGCTGTGGACTGCATGTTTGTTTCCCTTCAAAGTTCACCCATTGAAACCCATGTGCACTTGAGGTGGCATGGAACTGCATCAGTGGGGTCAGTGCACTTACAAGAGACCCCAAGGAGCTCCAGTCATCTCTTCTGCCACGTGAGCACACAGCAAGAAGAGGGTCATTGTTGAACCTGAAAAAGGACCCTCACCAGACACGGCATTGGGGGACAACTTGAGCATGGGTTTCCCAGCCTCCAGAACTGTGAGAAAAATGTTCTGTAGTTTTCCAGGCCCTCCCACCCCCACTCAGGTTCTGGTCTTCTCTTAAGAGCAGCCAGAGCAGACTGGGACAGCTGCCTCCACCCTCCTGCCAACAACAAGTGGGAAAAGGCGACTCCCCACAGATTCCTGTGTGACCGCCTGAGTCCATCTTTTGAGGACTACTTGGTGAGAAGATTTCGACCCTGGGCTTTTAAACTGCCCCTTCACCTCTGCCACAGCCTATCCTAAGCATTAGGATCCTAAAATTTTATCTGAACAATGATTTTTCATTATCCCAGGAATGAGCTTTGCAGCAAGTAACACCTTCACTGAGGTTGTTTGCCCAAGTATTTGGAAACAGCTTGAGGGCTCAAACCTCACATTTAAAATTATTTATTCTATCTTCCCTTTCTCCCCAAGCCCTGCTCCATCCCTCTCACCCAGGCTGATCTGCCCTGACCTAAGAGGGGTGCCCTGGGCTGGGAAGTTTGTTCACAGATGGTGCCATGCGTACGCTCAGCTGGAGCCTGTCCACAAACCAGACACCCCTTCCTCTTATCACCTACTACTGAGGTTCCCCTAAAGGCCCAATGCAGGGATCCAACTCATAGCACCAGACACTGAGATTCACGGCGAGCTGTGTGAGGAGGAGTCGGAGTCTGGACCCCTCCATCCCAGAACTATAGGATCAGAATACATGCTTAACCCTGAGCGTACGTGATGTCACTGGAAGGTGACGAAGTCGTAGACAGTGTGAGCCGGAGACAGTGTGGACACAGCAGTGTCCTAGGGTAGGGAGATGCTAGTGAGCAGGTGGGGGGCTATCCAAGAGAAATCCCAAGTTCTGAGGTTAAAGACCTCAGTGAAAGGGAACACTCGGGTTAACATTTCAAAATCATGCAGAGGAGGGAACAAACGTCCTTCACAGATCAGCTCTTCTCTGGGTAGGAGACACTGAGCTGAAGTTATAGTCCATGAATCTAGTGCCTGTCCCTTCAAATAATTCAAAAACAAATCATAATAGTGCCGTTGAGTGCTAAAGTTTTGCAAAATGCTCGGTATCATCTCTACTTCAAGGGCCTAGGGAAACAGAGTTAATGTGAAAGTTGTATTCAAAAGAAGGGATTTTTTTAAAGGGGTTGTTTAAAAGAGATACAGAAGCAGTTCCTGAATGTGTTCATCCCAGTACACTTGTGAAGAATATTGGGAATTCCCCTTATTTTCATAAACTAGTATGTGAATTTCTTAAACTCTATAGGAAATTTCTTGCCAGCAGATGGCGATATAGGCTAGTGAGTGATGGACAGAATAAAGCTAAGCAAGTTGTAAAAAAGTCTGATGTCAAAGTTTCAGGAAAGGATGAGATGACAGTGCTTTAGATCTAGAAGCAGATGAATGAAATAAATAACTGGGATATTTATTCCAGTTAAAGGTAAAATGAGGACTTAATAACAAAGTGTTCTGGATTGCAGTAAGCCCTTGCTAATCAGTAAATTCTGGGTAGACTCTCAGCCATTGCCCTCTCCACCTGCCCCCCTCTTCCACTCACTGTGTCAGAATCAGCATTTTAACAGGAGTCCCAAAGTGATTAAAGTGCACATTAAAGCTTAAGAAAAAATGTCCAACCTTTTCAATATTTCAAACACAAGAAAATTGCTGGTGTATTCACACCAATTAAAGGGTCCTCACTTAACTAGTTCTAGATAATTAGTATAGGGTAGAACAGACATCAGCCTTTTAACTGGTGTTGGGACACTGAAATCACTGAAACCTCTAAGTTAAACTCATGAAAAATTACTCACCTGGTTGCCTCCACTCTTGGGGTTCACAAACACAAGCAAGGGTTTCATGAGAGGAGAAGAGATAGGTTTTATCACAAAAGGTCGACCTTTGTTTTCCTGCTAAAGAAGAAAAGCAATGCTAGTAAGACACATGTCCACGGCTTGCAAGAAACCCCAAAGCCATGTATCATGCCAAATATCCCCAGACTTGCAAGTAAAGAAGAAAAATAATATACCTACTATTTGATAGGTCTACTCTCAATTGAACATTCCATATAAAGCTTGGGAAAAAGTACTTCAAGCTATAATTTGCTGCTGAAAATTAAGCCAGGCTTTTGTTTTTTCTCTGTATATGCTAAACATACTAGAAATGTTAGCTCTTATCTTCATCATCATCGTCTTTGGTGTTGTATTTCCAGACAAGTGCCAATGCTCTAACTCTTAAGTGGCAGAGGTTTTAGACACACACATACAAACACACACACACAGAGTAAATTTCAGAATGCTTTGAATGCAATGAAAGAGAAGCAGGAGATACATCAGAAAATGAAGCTTGGGCCAGATCATGACATAGGACAGAATCGGCTATAGGAAGGCAGGTGCATTTTGCTGAACACTTACTTCAGTTCCTCTTTTACTGGCTTTTCTCTTAAAGCTTGTTCTTTTCTTCTTCCGATTTGAAGCCTTCAGGGAGTTCTGTCGGGGAGAAGGAGCACCTGAGTTCAGAGGCAGACAGCCCACAAGCTCCCCATGCAGAACCATGTAGAAGATGAGGCGGCACATGCTTTTGACCGCATGCTTCTCATGCTTTGACACTTCCAAGCCACCGGTCATGGGTAAGCCACAGACAGATCAGTCGAGTGCTTCAGAGTGAGCAACTGACTCCCCACCACACGGAGAGGCAGGGAGTTAGAACCCCGGAGGCTCTCATGGACTCACATAACAACACATGTTATACCTGCCAACCCTCCCAGTAAAAATGGAAGAATCCCAAATTCTCTGAGGGGCTCCAGTCTCCCGCCCAACCAGGTTCGTCTCCCGCCCAACCAAGTTCAAGTTCATCTCCTGGTATGGAGATCACCTATGTGGAAATGTAAAAAAGGAGGCCATTTTTCATGTTTTTCTTTTTGCTTTTTTTTCCTGCTTGCTTTTTTAGTGTTTTCTGTAGTGACTTTTCTAGTAATAATCATAACATAATTCTTGAACCCAGTGGAATTTGATTCAACTATCCTACCAGCATTGGCAGCTGAGTTTTAAAATTCAGGGATAAGACTCACCTAGAATAGTGGGGTGGCAACAATTGCTCCTCCTTTCTCTTACCTAAAGTGCCATGGGTCTAAAAGTTCTTCCCTCCCCTGGTAGCTTTGAGTTTTTCTTCTCATAGACGTGCCTCCAACTTGGGGAGATACAATGACCCCCAATTTACTTTCCCTGTCTCTCTCTAGAAATTTTATGAACCACAGCTTTGTGATTACTTCAACTAACCATTTACTCTTAACATTGGATACAGCTGCTCTGACAAGAACCTCTTTCAGAAGATTGTCACAACTCAATGGTTGAAGACAGGGAAAGAACAGATCTAATTAGTGGAGCATCATTAATTAATCAGATTGCCACCTATAAAAAGGCAAAACATTACTGACGACATAACAGTTATTTAACAAATTGTTGAAAACCTGAAATAGAGAATTCTAAACTTAAAATCTAAGCATTTTTTTTCAAACAGCACGCATAAACTTAGATATCTACTCTCCTTTTTAAGGCATTCTTTTTTCTTAGAATGTTAAAAAAAAACTGTTCAGTGTACTTATATTAAATACATCCAAATTAGCAAATCCAAACTATTTAGCTTTTATTTTGATTTGGAACATGAAAAAAAAATAAGTTGGTTGGATCCATGCTCACCAAGGCTAATGGAAACTTTACCACCATGTGTTCCAAAGTTTCATTCCCTCATCAGATTAAAAGCAAGTGTCTTTAGAGCCTCTGAATCTCACCAACAGAGAGAGCCCAGAGCTCATGGACATTCTAGATCCCAGATTATTTATCATCATTCACTCTTGACTATGCAGTTGACCCTTGGGTGTTCAGGGCAATGAAAGCTTCCAAGTGGAAAATCCAAATGTGTCTTATAGTTGACCCTCTGAAAAAGTGGGTTTTATCAGGGAATTCAACCACAGGCATCAGTGGTTGATTGAATCCATGAATGCAGAAGCATCGATAGAAAGTACCCCCATATAAGTGATGCTCCTAGTTCAAGCCCATGTTGCTCAAGGGCCAACTGTACTTCCCCTGCAAATAGATCACCAAGTTTCAGAATTCCTCTTTAAATGGATCTATTATCATGTCCCTCTACAGGGAAACATTTGCATTGTTAAATTATCTATTGTATTTTGATAACTTCCAGTTTGTTTGAAGGGTAGGAAAGTGCTTTGTAATCCTTAAATATATAATCAGTCAAATGATCCAAGAAGAATGCTGGAAACTCTCAGGCTGGCAGAAGCAGTATCTATTTGATGGCAAGTAATGATATTCTGGGCAATTCTTAACCTTCAGTGAACACTGGCATCACCCAGAGAGCTCTTTAAAATGCTGCTACCTGGGCCCCATCAAATATTCTCATTAATCTGTCTGGGGTGAAGTCCAGGCAAAGATACATTTTGAAAGGCTTCCCAGGCAATTCTACTGGGGAGCTAGGGTTGAGATCCACTCTCTGAAAAAGCAAGGGCAAAGCGAGGAAGCAGCTATTCTGTGGTGAGGCAGAGGCTCAATGGCCCAGGAGTGGACCACTGAGTCAGTGGAAACTGATAGCCTGCATGTGAATTCCGGGTCTCCTGTCACTAAATTGATGACCTTGGTCAAGTCAATCAAACATGTGAAATAACAGTTTCTTAATTTAATATGAAGGTGATAATACCTACCTCCCAGAATAGTGGTGAAGTTAAAGGAGAAAAAGTATGTGAAGCAGTTAGCCTGGAATCCATCTCATGATAAGCACTTCCATAAATATTAGTTGCCTCGTTCACAGCTGAATATCCCCAGCACCTAGCGCAGAGGCCTGGCACACAGCATGCACTCAAATCATTGTTGAAATAATGAATCAGTATAATTCACAGAACTTAGTGAGTCCTGATTTTTTGAAAATCAGGGCATTTGTGAAGCTCGTTTTTTTGGTTGTTTTAGTTCACTTGATGCTAAGAGCAACACTGAATGCCAAGTAGCCAAGTGCTTATGGGAACACACTATGGAGTTCTTGGTACTTGAAAGGGATGACAATTATGCTTCAAGAGATAGGTCTAATGGATTAGGCTAAGACTGGTTCCTAAAGTTGTGCCATTAGAGAAACTATAGTTCTTTGGGTGACTCTTATGAGCAAGCATACTTGGGAAACAAAGTTAGAAAAACACATCAAAATAAGGTTTGATGTCTAAAAACAGCAGGCAAGGAACTCCAGTCTAATAGGGAACAGACACACACAACAGCCTCTTTAAACACAGATGTAGCAAATACAAGGGTTTCTGAGCCTCACGGAGCCAAATGCATCTGAGGCCTTCTTCATCTCACAGAACAAGAAGGGGGCAAAGATCAAACACAGAGGTTGACTTACAGTACCTGGACGCATGTGAGTTCTGAGTAAGCTTACAGCCCTACGGATAGTCAAATGGCAAGAGATAAGTAGTATGGAATTTCACAGCATACCTCACAATTCTGGAGACTTCTTTCTCTTTACATGTAAATATGTATCTCTAACCAATATATTGCTGCTTCCAGAAGGCAGTACAATTCGATGTGGAACAGACGGATGTGAGAGTAGATCTGGGTTGTGTTTTATTGTGTCAAGAATGTCACCTAACCCTGTTAATCTACAGTACCACTCGCCTGCCCCAGTCAGTATTTCTGGGAGGGTTAATCAAAATAACATGGTTTCTCAGACTCATCTAAAACTTACACCAACAAGAAACTGTGTAGAATTATTGGTGTGCTATAGTCAAGAAACTTAATAGTGTACCTGTGTTTCTAAAACAGAGCACACCTGTTATCAGCTATACAAAGGGGTCGTGTTGCAAATCCCACACTATCAAGACAGTGAAAGGTTGTACCCTCATCTGGGTTTTTGCGTTCTTCTGATTCCAGGAGCGTTCACCCCTATATATTCTGTGCCCATTCTTTTATTAAAGTCCTAAGAAAGATAAAAGCTTTTTGAGTTCTGGTGCCAAAATCAGGATAGCATTACCTTGCCACAAAAAATTATCCAATCAACCAAATATTTATCATAATTGTTACTACTTCCTGGGCTGTTAAGAAATGTTTATGGGTGAGTCACTCAATAAAAAAGGAAACTTAACTATCTCTCATTGCTCTTTACGGATTTTTCCCAGATTATGGAGTCACAAGGGATGAGTTCTAGCAGCAGACCTAAAAGAAAATAACTTCATTAACCTGAAGTCTTTCCCCACTGTATACTGGACAGAACACTGATGGATAATAAGAGGGAGTCATGGCCTCTGTCTTTTAAGCAGGTTTTCCCTCTGCCTTGCTCAGGTTGCACTTCCCAGATAAGGGCTGTCCTGAGAACAGACAAGTAGAATAAAAAAAAAAAAAACTCATCCCCAAAAGTTAAGAACAGGTTCTCAGCAACTCCAACTAGCAATGTTAACTAAACTTTAGAATTAATCAAAGGATATGGCCTAGGCATTTTTGAGGGCTACCTCTGGCCACTGACATTACATCTCAGGTTTTCGAGCACTTTAAGATTATCTATCCATAAAGAATAGTAAGAAAGACATAGCATGAAGAATGTATGTATAAGGCTAGGAAGAAGTTGGCAGCAACTTTTATAAGTAGAATATTAAAAACAACATAAATATCCATCAGTAAGGAGATGGCTAAATAAGCTACACTACATTCATAGTATGGAATATTTACAGTAGTTTTTAAATGAGTTCAATATATATGCGCTAATACAGACATTTCTCCAAAACTCAATTTTTCTATCTAGGAAAGGTAAATTTTAATGCATTTTATTTAGAATGCCGTCACTTATTAAAAACACCTCTGTTTCCCTATAATTTGATCCCATAAAGAAATCCATGTAACATTGCCCTTGTTCAATCAGCTCCAAGTGCTTGCACTAGTATTAGAACATCATTAATTTATTTATCCAGCAAAACTATTACACTCTAACTTCTCAGTCCTGAAGAGAAACACTGATATGCATCATTTCAGATATAACTTTTTATGTACAGATTCAGGATTGGTTCTTAAAATTTGGTTTTCTTTTAATTTTAGTGTCTTAAAGCCATCCACCTTCCATCTTCTTTTATTTTCTAGGTCTCTCCATAGAGTTTGGTGATGAAAAATCCAGCAAACCACGCAGGCAGCCTCTTGTCCCTTACCATCAAGTTCACACCACTCCCAGCTCCACAGCTGGCCACGTTATCCACCCAGAGTCAGCCATCTTTTAACAGAGAAGGAAAATATGTGCTTTAATTCACCTCTTTTAGTCTTTTGACCCTTTTCTACTCAACGATTTCTTTTACACCACCTCCCTAGAGTTATTTGTCCAGATACAAACAGCACAAATAAAGCTGACTTATTTGGTGACCCTTAAATCATTCTTAATATGCTCAGTCAGCCAGCAAGGTCCTTCCTCATCTGTCTTCCCACCCATGCTCATCCCCAGCATCCTTGCAGAGCAAGCATAGATGACATTCCCCAGATTTTGACTGTAAGTTTCCACTGAAACTGCCAAATACTGCTTCATGTTTCCACCAAGTGCCTGTACCTTAGGTAGCACTTACCACTCACCACCTCAACATGTTGACCCCCCTGGCTGGTTCAACCTCCCTGCCTCCCTTCAATTAGAGCCCCTTCCTCTAATTTCCCTGTATGCAGTTCTCATAAAATATGTACACTGTTCTAAAAAAGGAAAGCCTTCACAGATGTCAGAAGACCACTCTTTCATGAAGGATTTGCATGGGGCTGAAGTCGTCTTCCTCAATTTGTACCTTGCCCAGACATTTGGATTGCTAGGTCTAATTTCCCCACTCGTGCACATCTGTTGCACATCTGGTCTATCTTTGAAACTCCCAGCACATAAGAGCATCTTTCAATATGATGAGTTTATTTAGTTTAATAAGTATCCTCTCTTTTGTCATTTTTAAGCAGTGTCATTTAAGAAAAATATGGGAACATCCATACGTATGAAAATTATGTGTATATCATATATCTATATGTATGTGTGTGACTTCTGAAGTATATGCATGCTCTACTTAATTTCCAAATTCTTTTTAATCATCTCCCAGTGTCTCCAATGAACACTTACTGCTCCCACGTCATCACTTGCAGGCTACTGGTGTACAGGAGCACCGTCATGCTCATATTCCTCAAGCTGTAGTTTTGGTGGTCATCAATGATCTGGTACCAAACAAGAGTTTTTCTCAATACTTGTTAATTTGTAAATGTCTACAGAACTTAACACTAATGACTGCCCTATTTTTCTTTCCATTTCCATCAACTGGTGCTACAGTTCTGTCTGTGTTTTCCAGGACAATTTTCCTCCTTTCACTTTCTGGGAGTGGACGCTCACCCAGTCTTCTTCTGTTCTTTTATTCTGTAAATTAATAGACTCTATCTCATAGGATAGAGCAAGGTGCCCTGGAAGCACAACAGATGCCAGGCTAAGCCCCACCCAACTCTATTCTTGTTCCTTCTACCCTCTTCATTGGAAATCTCATCCTCTTTCACTGATACACAAATGGCTCAGGGATCAATAATGTCTGTCCTGACCTCAATTGAATTGTATGATATTTTCATCTGTATTGTTCAGCTTCACTTGATACCCTGAACTCCTATAAAAGTCAGTAAGAAGGAAAAGGAAGAGCTAATGTTTACATGATTACAATGAGCCAGGTGATGTTCTACATGCTTTGTTGTCTGTTTTTAGCTTGACCTTTAGGAAAACCTATGAATTAAATGCTATTATTATTTATACTTTGTAGACAAAAAACTGAGTTTAATTCTTCAAGATAATACAAGTTATGAAAGGGCAGAGCAAAGTTATGAATCCAAGCTGGCTGACTCACGAGCTAAAGTTCTAAGCTTTGTCACCCTCCCCCAAGTCCATCATACACAGGTATTAAATAGAATATAGCTAATTGGTTAAATTAATAGATGGCTTTAGAAATGGGCGGAGGACTACCAAATTTTTTAAAGATATGATTCAGCAATACTTGCGACAGTAAGGCAGCATGGCATAGCACAACAAGCCTGGATTTCAGAACCAGAGTCCCTGGGTTCAATATTAAACATTAATATTAAAAGTTTTTCTAACATATAGAGCATTCAATAAATGTTAGCTCTCCTTCTTGTTACAATGTCCTTATTGACAGGTGACAATAAAATGATGCATGATGAGAAGAAAAAAGTTGGACTTTAACATCCAGACTGTGAACTGAAAATACCATTTCCCATTAAAAGTAGTCAAGACTCCTTAGAGAAATGGCTGGTTCTAGCTATGGACAGGAAAAGCACAAGATGTTCCTGGGACACAGTTTTATTCCTAAAACCAAAAAAGCTATCCAAAAGCTTGTCACTCATGAAAAAATGAAGACAGGAGCCATGTGGAAGCAGTCCCAAATGTCAAAAATAGGACAATATGAATACACACATACACGAGTATATATTAAAAATGATGGCAATATATATATATACACACACAGACAATTTGTGTGTTCATAATTTGAAATAATACTTCCAAAAACAACCACCACTACCACCATCACTAGTTTTAGTTATCTATAAATGTTGCTAAGGTACTTATTCTAAAAACTGACAAGTAAAAAAAATACAGGTCAAATATTTGTTTGTAATAAGGGGAAATACGCTATAGAAAAAAAAATCATGACTTAAAAGTAAAGTGAAATTAGAGAATCACCCTTTGGCAATGGAACAGCAGATTCATGGACTAATATTTCACGCCTAACCAATAGGTGAAGAGCTGGTAGGTGACGCCTTAATAGGTGTGCTTAGGTGACAGCCCCTAAAACCGACCGATCGATCTTAAATCACAAAAAAAATGAAATCTGGTATAATGTTTCTTTGAAAACAGTACAATTAAAACACACACCACCCACCTAGTCTTTTTGCCAAAAATATTAAACCTGAATCTAAATATTACTTAACATGAAATATGGGCAAGAAGGGAATTCATTGGAAAACAGAATGAGGATACAATCAACCACTAAAATATGAGAAATTCTACAGGTAAAGTGACCTAATTTATTTAATAGAATAAATGGAATGAGAAATAAGGCAGATTATCATTTACAAGTTGTAAGAGACTTAAGGGACAGCCCACCAAAAGGCAGCTGTGGACCATAAGGTCTCAATTTGAAAATTTACTAAAAAGAATAAACAACAAAAAAAGAGAAATCATTAATTTTAGTCAATGAGATAATAGAATGTGGTGGACACAGTAGACTAGGGTGATTGACTGTGTGTTCTCTGGTGGGGGGTACCACTATCTGAAGGGAGGGGATCCTAGATTTCCAAAATACAAGCAAAAATACAATGTTACCTCAATTAAAAATAGATAAAGTATTAGAAAGGAAACAAAAATTATTTTAGAGAAGTAGAATAAAAATGTTTATAGATTAAATGATACTCTAATATTTGCATTAAAATACTCTAGCAAAAGAAAAAGAAGGGGAGACTTCCTCTTCCAAGAGGAAGGAAAGGGTGAGTTAGAGCCAGGAGGAAAGCGGACATGGCTATGCAGCAGGCACCTGAAAGACACCTGTGTGAGGGCCTCTTCTGTATCTGGACTGAACCAAAGTCAATGCCCTGGAAGTGATATTATACAGCAACATTGTCACACCTCACTTAATGACCAGAAATGAGGTTGTACTTACACCAACCTGGACAGCACAACATAACTGCCTTGACTACACACAGGGACAGCCAGCTTGTCTGTGTTCTGGTGTTGATGAAATGTAACACAGGGAGCATAAGTGTACTGTAATATACACAAGCTCCCCTGGGAGGAGCTTCATAAAGGCTACTGGGGATCCTTCTGTATTATTGCTTATAACTACTTGTGAACGTCAAAATAAGAGAAGTTTAATGACAAGGAAAATGACACGTGGTGTGCCAGGGGGTAGAGGAAATATGAGTGGCAGGAAAGTATATGGTTATCAATGGATTCATTATAATCTTTCACTTTCTTCACTTGCGTAAACATTACCATAACAAAAAGTTCTTTAAAATGAAACTTACTTTTTCCGTGAAAAGTGGTCTCACATTTTGATTTTCCTAGTCTATCAAGACTTATCTATCAAGATTTCCTAGTCTATCTAGACTTTCCAATGTTCTAGGTCATCCTAAACATTCTTGCTAGTTGTTTCCTATGAAATCACAATTTTTAATCATTTCTTTGCTCAAAAGAATAAAGTTCACCTGTATGGATAATCTCCCCAGCAGTCAGACCTGAATCACCAACTGCCCATCCCCTATATCCCTCTACACAGTCCCCACCTCGAACTAGTCCTGGCCCCCTATATATAATAGTACCCAGTGCCCTTCTATGTCATCCTGCTGCCCACTGTTTCCTCTCTTTTCCATCGAAGTAAACCCTGCCCATCTTTAAAAGGCAAAATAAGGGTCTTCCTGGTGGCCTAGGGGTTAACAGCGCTATCACTCTACAGCCTGAGTTTCATCCCTGGCCAGGGAGCTGACCACATAGCGCAGCAGACCTCTCCTGTCTCGCCAGCTGCTCCCCTCAGCAGTTTATTTCAGTAGATCTGCCTGTTCTGCTCCCCATTCTGTCTCTAGTGAATCGTCTTACTCCTCCCACCTCACAACTCTAGCCTCTACCCCAGTGTTTTTTTTTTTTAGATTTATTTATATGCATACAAGAGCTGGGGTACAGGCCAGAGTCGCAGGAGGTAAGAGGATTCACCAGAGAAAGTAGGGAGCAGAACAAGTAGATCAACAGAAATACATTGCTGAGGGGAGCAGCGGGTGAGGCAGGAGAGGTCTGCTGTGCCATGTGGGTCCCCTCCCTGACTGGGGATAGAACTCGCACTGCTGTGCCATGTATGCTTCATAGTGTGGCGCTTAACCTGCAGTGCCACCAGGGAGGCCCCCCCCAGTTCTTTTATGCCAAAAAAATAAAAATAAAAAAAGGGCTAAGTAAAGCCATCTCCTTCATGAAGCTTCCCTGATCTTTCCTACAGTTCTTCAGAGCAAAGACACAATGCCTAGTACTTTCTGGTCCCACTAAAGTTGATGGTATGAAAATGTGCTGATTTAACTAAATGGACATTCAATATAAAGTTCCTGGAGAAACCACTGAGTTTCAAAGGGAAAACACACAAAGAAGTGGAAATGTTAGAGTTCAGAAAAACACTAAATTGAAAATCAGTGCACTTAGAGTTTCAGAGGCACTACTATATTTAGCTTTTTCTGTCACCCAGGGTAAACTTGTGTAACTTCACTTGGCACTTGTCTCTAAAATGTAAAGGGAAAAAATAGACTGCCCATGCTTAAATGTGCAGATACTGTACTTGTCACTGTTGAAGGCCTCCCAAGGGTTTCATGGATTATAACTTGTAAAGTTTATTCGTAAGTATTACTTATCAATAAAGGCAAAACTTTATATAAAACACAAAGCAAAACAGTAGCCCTGACCCAGCACTCTTTAAGCAAAATTAAGACAGTGAGAGTAATTTGCACGGTGACTTTGGAGAAGTACAGCTGTCATGATTTCAAAGATAAGACTTCCTCAGGTTGCTGTAACCTTGAGATGTGTAATTATCTCCATATAGTATTAAAAGTCTGTCGTCCCATAACTCAGAGGTAAGATGGACTGTACAAAGGCAAACATTTTCTATCAAAGACTATGACCTTGATAGTCACACTACCAAAGCCTACCAGAATTTTGCAGCAGACTTCTAGGATAGGACACACAGTAAGGACTGAATATAGAATACAATTAGGTATTAGAAGGATAAATTACACTTTGCCTTATGAAAAGAATATTGCTTTCTAAAAAGGCCTTGTGCCTTTAGGAAGGTCATGACCTACAGACTGTCACTGTGGTTGAAAGTGACTAATCCCAAACTACCCCTGCAGCCTGCCCTGTCCACCCTACTTTTGCTCTTAGAGATGCTCAAGCTACAGAGAAGGGAGTTGCATAAGAATCATCTGTAGCCACCCTGGAACTCCAGAGAGCTCCCTTCAAAGAGAAAATCATTAGCACAAGAGGAGTCAAACTTCCTGCTGTGGAACTTTGATTTCTTTCAGAAGTGAAGGTTGGTTCCATGAGAGAGCCCAACACAGTAAAGGAGAGGGCTAATGGAGTGTACCAGGGAAGCTAAGCAGGGGACTCCGTGGGGAGGAGTGAGCTGAGATCATAGGAACCCAAAGACTATTCAGGGGTGAAAAGCAAGAAGCAGCAGTTACTCTTCCTCTGCCCTGGCCCAGTAGCACCAGGGGCCCAGCAGTTACCTGAGGTTTCTTCACCTTAATGATCCAGGTGGGTGGGACAATAACAGCAGCATGGGCACCCAGGGAGCAGGGTTCCTCGATGTGATGCAACATGAAGCAGGTCACCTTATTGTGAAACTGGAGAGAGAGATAAGCCAACGTACAATTCTGAGGAAAGGCAATGCTGCAGAAAGAAGGAACGCGTGCATGTGCACACTCATACCTGCGTGCACATACAACACATGTTAACACACTCACCTGCACGTGTGCACATGCAGAGACAGGTGCCCCACCTCACGTGCACATGAATGTGTTCACATGTGTTGTATGTGCACGCAGGTATGAGTATGAACACCTCAATTATATCACATCAAAGAGATTCTATCTTTGTTTCTACATATCTGAGATCTGACATGATCCAGTGACTGATGACTAAGTAAACATAAGACACTAATAAAATAATAATTCATCTGACACCAGTTATTTGTCAGCTGCAAAATGCCTGATATACCACCGAAATGTTACTTAAATACCTCCTTTGAAAAACTAGTTTTTTCTTAGCTACTCAAGTAAACTATGTATGGCCATTGCATATCAAAATATGGTATGGTTTTCACAGAATTCCCATTTCAATCTTCACAATTCCTACATCAATAATAACCAATCTAGAGGACAGATACATCCAAAACTGCACCACTTTTAGGTGGCGTGAGACCTGAACCCAGGAAACCCAGCCTGTATTTCATTGCCCACAGAGGGCCCCTTATTTGTCTGACATCTGACATCCCAGAAGGTCTTACCAGCATTATTAAAATATGTCACCAATGCAATTTGTCTACAAAAATTTTGTATTTTTAGTGCTTGCAAAATTACCTTCTACAATGTGGGGCCCTGAGAAACTTAAACACAGGTGGAATTGCTGAAAGCCCAACTGCCATGTCAAGTGCAAGTACAGTCTTTGTGGTAACTGGAGAACAGACTGATGAAAAGAGCACATGAGGTCCCGATAAAGTGGGACTGAGTTTTCAAATTCATTGCCCCCAGATAAGCCATTTTGCCACAGCCTGGTAGCTACATGCTTGGGGCAGATCCTGACTGTGTGTCCCACTACTAAGGATGCTGCCCCACAAGTGGGGTCTCGGCAGAGCAAGGGACTCAGCAGCAAGGACAGTGTAAGGAGTGCGAGGATCTGCTGCTTCCTCTCCCGGTGGAGACTGCCTGGATGGCGTGGAGTTTCATTCAAGTATAGGATTTGTGGACATATTCTTGAACAGAAGCACATGGATTATTTGTGTAACAACAAACTGAAAAGGAATGGAAATGCCCCAAATAAGAAGTGTGGAAGGTTGGTATCCAGCCTGAGCAATCCAGACCAATGTGTCCCACAGGACAATGGAGGGGAGCAGGGGAATTACGCGGAAGGGATAATTAGGTTCAACCTTTGGAACTGCCAAAACACCAAAGTTTTTGACCCTCAAATGTGTCAGTTTCATGTGTTTCAACTAAATGTCTCTGCTCTTGCCCATGGAATTGAACAGCTACTAAATGTGAGGAATGCAGAGATTGAAGATTCCCTGCAACCCCTTAACCTAGCTGAAACACCACATCCTTATCTTCAGGACTATATATCTCAAGTCATGCAGCAATTCAAGAGAGTGGGTAGATTGAGAAATTAAAGCAAGTATCCACACTCCTCTTCTACACAGGCCCCAAGAGTAAATATGTCAGTCCTATAGGGCCATACTGTCCCTGTTGAACTCTTCAACTCCACCATTACAGCATGAAAATAGTCACAGACAATACCGAAAAATGGACATAGTTAAGGTCTAAATAAAAGTACAAAAAGTCAACAGTGGTCAGACTGGCCTACAGGCAAGTAGTTTGACAACCCGTGAGTTAGAATTTACACTGGTGAAACAAATAACAGGTACATCGACAAATGAGCGCTTTTTTTTTAAAAAAAAAAGGTAGCATCTGGCTATGGCAGAAGTGTTAGAAAAATGAAAAAAGGATAAAAGGAGGAAAGGTAAATGGGAGGAATTACCAATGGATCCTAATAAGTATGTATGTTCAAATGTACATACATTGCAATAAAGTGCAATGAGCATAAAGACAATGAAACACTATCCAAATGAAAGGATACAGGAACCACTCTTCTATTCCTAATGTAGCCCCATTAAAAAAAGAAAAAGTCACACACTTCAAAAAACAGGGGAACCAAGATGCTTGGGCTCCAAAGTAGAAGGTATAGCTAATGTATCTAACGCTGAAAATTACTTTTTCCTCATTTTGCAGCTTCCTATCATAAGAGTTCTCAACAACCTGAGGCAGTGGGGAAATGGAGAGCTGGGAGTGAGAGAACTAGGATTAGAACCAGGGGTGGGTTTCCCAGGACACCCCAGGTGTCCGTGTGTATAAATGAGAGGGGTGTTTATCTCTAGAGCTTCTCCCAGGTTGTCTATGCTCTAGTTTTCATCTTTCTTCCTCCAATGATCCTATAAGTGAGAAATAACAGGTTAAATGAGGGCAACCTTCCAAATACAGACAGGAACTCAGACAATGACATACATCGATTTGGATAAACATGGGCCCCTAACTTACCGCCTGCTTGCACCAGGAGCAGCTGATAGCCACAATCTCTTTACTGTGAAAGGAGAATTTTTGCTGGAAGCCCTGTGATGTTAGGACAAGAGAAAGAATTTAAAGCCACTTCAATCACAGTGTACCTCTGCCCTCCTGAACTGCAATGATGTGAACCGTCCCCACCACTCAGGGTAACGGGGCCACACATGTCACCTTCAGTACTGACATTCCCCACCCTCTACCCTGCAAGAGTTTGCTATTCCTGAATCATCTGAAGTGTGAGGTAACACCATTGTCATCTGTTCCACCAACGACTCAAAGTCAGTCACAAAAAGTTTTTCCCAAAACACAAATGGGGTTCTAACATGTTTTTAGTAAAAGGGAAAAATGTCCATTATTTGATTGTGTGGTTCTATACGACAATGGTCATCAGTCTTAGAGATTCGATACAATCTTAACATCTGAGAAATTTAATATCACAGAGTTAGAACCTAAAAGTCAAGGTCTGGGAGAAATCCAAGGGTAGAGTATGAACTTCAAATACTTCCATCATCCCCTTGGGATGTCAGGACACAAAATAAGCAGCTTTCAATGTTTATTCTTCACAGGAAGCAGCAATGAGATTAATGGAATGGCAAACACAATCCTCTTAAATGAATAAACAGAATTACTTTTCCATCAAGAATTGGAAGAGGTGCTTTTTGGCTATGCTGTCCCTAAATAACTTAAGAGACAGAAAACTCAGTAATGCTAAAAGGTTTTTTTGTTGTTTTTTTTGGGTTTTATTTTGGTTTTTTTAGCCTTCCCAAAGTTCACCCATTTCTATCTGCCTGTGAAATTTAAACTCAACCTCGGCCACTGACAAAAAATTTTAGAACAGGGCTTTTTGTGAAGTGATCAAAGAAGACAGAAAGATCTGACAGGCAGGAAAGCTATTTAAAGCACTGGCTATAAAAGTCTTGCTCAATAATGATTTTAACTTAAAATCAATTTACACATTCTTTAAAAGAAGTCCCAGGGTGTTTTTGGCAGTCCTCACCATCCGCGCCTATCTGTAGCATTTTAGGTCTACAGCTTTTGAACCTTTCCTCATCTTAAACCCTCTTGTCTCTCTTCATTTCCTAAAACTCATACAGCTCTCTCACCTCTCCAGTCTTCTGCCTCTGGATAAGAGACCAGGACCTGTTTTCAGTTTACTGTGCTCCACGATGCCTCCTCTACTCTCTTCCTTTTGCCCCAACATCAAATATCACTTTGAGAAACTCAATTTATTCTTGATATCAGCCTCTCCTGGATTTTGGAAAATTTCTCCATCCATTTTCCTTTCTCAACAACTTGTGACATCATTATTCTGAGTGACAAGGGGCTAATGTGGTAAGCCTGACACGCTGTCCTTATGAGGGCCTGCTTGCAACTGTGGCCCTTGACTGACATCTGGGAACTTTGATTTCAGGAGGGGTTTCTTTAATTCCCAGAACAGGAAAGCGGGGCTTACTGTGTCTAACTTGATCAGACAAAGAACATGGATTGTGAAGGGCACCTGCTTTCCTTTGGGGAGTCTGGAATCAGGGTGAGTGCTATGCAAAAAGTGCTTATGTAAAAGCCTGCAACTGAAACTGGGCATCAAGTCCTTGGAGAGCCTGATACATGTCTCTCATGTGTCTCATACGTTTTGTGAGAGCCACTTAACACATCTGTGCCCTCTGTTGGGAGAGGACTCGGAAGCCTGGACTTTGTTTCCTCCAGTCTCTGCCCCATATCCCTCCCCCTTTTCTGACTTAGCTCTGAATCCCTTTACTGTAACAGAGCAGTGCTGTGAAAAACACACTTTAAGTCCTCCCAGAAATCATTACAGTGGTCTGGGACCCCCCCACACTCATCTCCTTCCAAGTGAGCCTTGCTTGCCTCCTTACGCCAACAATACTGTCTTTCCCCCAGGAAAGGAGGCACTGATTGCAAAACACACATAGACTGAAGTTCTGGGCCCAGTGTGATGTCCATGGGTTTACTATTATGGTGATCAACACCCCCCTACCCCGCACCCTCCAACACATGAGAGACACAAAGGACACTCGGCCTGTGGGCCACAGGATAGGCGTGCAGATCTTTCAAAGATACACAAATGAACTGGGAGCAATGAGAGGGCACCAAATCTATGGGACTGCATTACCCTGGAATCTCTTAAAAAGTCCCTCATCATCTCTCAAGCTGCTCTTGATAAACAAGGTCCCCGCCAGAAGGAGACTGGTTCTCCCACTGTGGACCTCACGTCCAGCCAGATACAGTCCCTGTTGACAGGTCACTTTACACATGGCTGTTATCCCATTTTCTAACTTGTCTCCCAAAACAACCTACTTCTTGTCATCTTCATTCTATCCTGGGCACTGCCATTAGTGAAAATGCTGCTTTTCAAATACCAGCCTCCACCTGAAAATACTCAAGTGACTACTTAAGATTACAGAATAAACAATTTATGCTGACATTCAGGGCCATCCATAATCTTCTCAAGCAATTTTCCTGCATCAATTACCAACTCCTCACTGTTATAAACTCCTGTCTGAGTGAAACGGGTCTCATTATATGCTACAATATGCTGTATCCCTTTATATTTCCTTTTTTTAACCCATGCTGTCTTCTCATTCCCAGCACCACACCTTGAATACCTACCACTATTTCATATACAGCCACTGAATTTTATTTCCAGTACAAAATCTAAATAGGCCTTTCAAGATCATCTTGATTCTCTCTTTTCCCTCTCCCTAAACTGTAGACCTATCATCTCTGCTTCTCTTGGCATTAATGAATAGCTGCCCTAAGCACTGGTTATTTTATGTGCATGGGTGTCCCCTCTCCCATGGACAAGTGATGTAAGGGCAGTCTTGACAATATTTAATAGGCCCCCTACAGCTCAGCATCGTTCTTTGAACATCACAGACATGGCATGAACATGTTCTGATTAACTGAATGAGGTAGTCACCACCGTGATCCAGTTATAAACTCTATGCTCTCCAGACTTTAAACACCTAAGCCAAGCCACATGAAAACATGCCTTCTCACTCCATCTTCCTCCAACCTCTATGACACCACAAACACACCAGGGTTTCATTTTAATTCTTAAGCTTGCAGACATGCTGCAGGACTAGAAATCAATCTGGTGGAACTGGTGGTCTGAGAGCAGCTGGAGCCACAAGCAGAGGACTGCTGGATGTCGTTCTATCAACTGTGTTGTTAAATAGAGTCATAAATACTGTTACCCAGGCACCGTTCCATCAGTTTGCACATCAGATGGTTGCATGGATTCAAACAGAGGCTGATGGAAAGATGGCAAAGATGAGAATAGTTCCAAGTTCATCATCTTCCTTTCTGTGTGATCCATTTCTATCTGCCCGTGAAACCTAAGCCCAGATAAACTAACATAGAGCAATGACAAAACAATTTAGAATAGGCAGAGTATATTACCCTACCCTCTACTGAATACTGACCTTCTGGCTTCATGGACAAAGAGACACACAGTTCACTATCATCCAGACTGATATGAGAAACAAACAGGCTAGCCTCAACTGCTCACACAGCACTGGGGTGGATCCCTGGGGAGTGAGCTGGTGGTAATCAGTTCAGGGTTTTGCTTTGGATTCTAGTCTGGCTGGGTCCTAGCAGCCACAGCTTCAGACTTACTGTCTGACATAGAGACATAAATAGAACCACATTTGAGCCTTCATGGACCAAGTTCTCACAGACCACCTGCAATGGGGAGCACATTTTGGCCAGGATCTCAGCACAGCAAGAAGAGCCAATTCCTAATTACCCATTTTTAAATGCTGGCCCAGATCTGCTATTATGGTACTGACAGATGCCCTGAAAGAATCTCAACTGACTCTATGGATTTTTAAGGGTTATTTTGTTCATCAGTATCAAAGAGGGATGTGAGGTCAGATGCTTTGGATCAAGCTAACTTTAGAATTATAAATACAAAGAACCTTGAGGGAGAGGTCATTTTTTTTTTCTTTTGGTCTTTTGAGTTTTTTAATCAAATTCAGCCCTTGGAATAAACTTTAAACAACATATATTCTGAGTGGCTCAATCTTTGTTGCCTCTGTCTCTTTTGCAATCTAGGGCAAATACCAAATGACTCTCAGCTTCACAGCCTTGAATGAAATCGGTATAAGGGCTTCACTTGAAATAGATTAAAACTGTTTTATTGTTTATGTATTTAACTGAAGTTTAAGTCCCCATTTGATTTGATTTGATCCAACACTAGATTTGTACAATTCCTGCCTCCAAACTTTAAATCACAATAAAAACAAAGTAAACCCTTCAGATCTACTCCGGGTTCAGGCTCCAGATCCAGAAAGCAGTACAAGCAAACCCAAGGAAACACAAAATAAGACTCAGTCAGTATTTACCTGAAGAAAGATAACTTTAAACATTTTGCACAAATCCTACCATTTTGGAAAAAAAATCTAAATCCCCTTTTATACATTTTATATGGAATGTCTAATATGTTCATCCAAACATCAACTCAACACAAAGTTCATTATTTCTAGCAAGATTAAATTTAAATAAAAAAATAAATCCTTATACTTTTTTTTTTTTTTTTTTACATTTTAAAAGGACAGGTTTATTAGGAAGAGAGAGGTGCCTGCATAGTCACGGCAGGCAGGAGAGTCCTATGACCACATTTAAACTTATCCAATGGGTTATAAATATCATAGTGCTTAACACTCACTAACGTAAAAGGAAATTTGTCCACTCAGGGCAGAACTCTGCTAGAAAATCTCAGGCTGGCTGTACTAGTTCAGTGTAACTAAAGCTGACAAACTTCTGTGATGGGTGCATGTGAAGTGGATGAATCATGGAAGACTTTCATATGACCCAAGTACAGACCCACAAAGCCTGATTAATTCTGGTTAATAAATAAATGGCAGCTGTTTGACTTTTTTTCTTTTTGAGTGACCCAAATGAAGACTCATAACCACCCTAATTGAAAACTTTTCTCTGACTAATCAAAATGACATTTGTTTTAACCAACTATCTGCAGATGTATGGGCTGATTCTGTCCTATCCAGAGTGCAACTTTCAATCTTTAATTAGCAAAGCCACCAGGAACCTTTCCAAATACACAAATCATTGACTATTCCCCTCAACAAATTTTCAGCCCAATTTTCCTGATACGTGTACTCTTTCCTAGCAATGTGAATCACTGGATAGTGGACTACTTTGAAAAAATGCCTTTTCCTTGGTTTTATCACGGAATAAAGATGGTACTCATATTTAAGCTTATGTAAGATTGGGTTCATTTACCTACAGAAAAATCTAATTTACTCAATCATCCTAAATTACCTATGTGGACTTTACTGGAATTAAGCTAAAACTTTTATCAACACTTAAGATTGTTTAAATATAAACATATGTGGTCATCTAAATTATGATGGACAGTCTTTATAAATGGAATTATAGTAAGCAATGTCTTCATAACTCCTGGAAATACTTTAAATTATACAAACCTCTCTTTGAGAAATTTAAATTTAAATTTGAATTCCCTTCTATTGGGTTTAATTATAATACGCTTTGAAAACTTATCAATACCCTTATTGCCTATATCATGCTCTCGCTCCAGGGTTATTACTGACTTACACACATAGATTGACATTTTATTATTCCTCAGTAGAGAATGCTGCATCCCTATCGTTCCTATGTTCCTGGTAATTACACAATATCAATCAAAGTCATTCAGTAATCATCCTCAGAGACTTTTTTAAATTCATGTACCTGAAGGCCCCTGCTACAAATTACATATCATAAATTGAGTCTCCTGGAAGGAAAAAAAAAACACAAAAGAGTTTTGAGCATAGGAATCTCAGGGTAGGTTAATACTGTCACCATCAACATGTAAACTGTATGAAGAGATGAAGACAAAATTTCCGGGACATCCACAATGACTTTATGGAAGTAGACAGCTAAGCCCAGGACCTAATAGTGGCTATTGATTTACATTTCAATGTACATGTAAACTGTCTTTAGCTATGATGTCTATATTTCATGTTTGTATGAGCATCCTAAGACAAAAATGCTTCTGACAGAGAGTTATAGTCAAGAGGCCAAAACTGTATATGGAACTTTACCTATTGGGTTTCTATCTCTGCCCTTGAATACCAGGGAAGCTCCTTATATGAAAGCATTTCCCTAGTAAAGCAAGAATTTTAATTATAATGATCATTCATGAAAATTAATTCTCATCTCTCATTGACCCATGAGTGATAGCCTTAGCAAAAATAAATAAATAAATCTTAATACTGATAACATTTAATAAGTGGGTGTTTTTTTTTTTAAATCCTTTTTTAACTATAGGATTAATAGTACCATAGTTACCATCCACAAATCATTACAGCTTTTCAGAGAAACCATATAGGTTATAATCTTGCTGATGGCATGAAATTCCAGGAAGTAACTGTCTGTATTATGTATTAACTACTGAGGAAAAGATTCTTCTGCAAATAGAAGTACATATTCGTAGTTAAGTAGTTAAGTACATATTGTGTAGTTAAGTAGTTAAGATTATTTTTCTATAGTAGCCTCTAAGCATCTGAGAGACTGACAAAATTATTCAGATTGTACCCCTCCTGTGAATTTATGACAAAATAATTTCACCATATAAAATATGTCTTGGAGAAAGAAAGGCTTCTACTATCTGAAAATAGTCTTGGCTTCACTTTAGGATTTTAATACATCTACTTCTCCTGGTAGATGAACATGTGATTCTCAAATGACCTAATAATCTTTTCACACCAATATGCCCAGACAGGAAGTATAGAGAGAGGCCTCTGAGAGAGAAAAGGACTACATCTCAAATAGCTGTAGGACCTAATCAATATGTACCAGCTGAAATGAAAGTGTATGTATGGGATGAGGGACTGAAGGTGGAGGGTAAAGGAGAGAGGAACTTAAAGTTGGATAAAGGAGAGTTTCTTGATATGGGATCATTATCTGCAATAGAGGATTTAACACATTATCAAGAATACCCGACATTCCTGGTAACGATATTAACATAGAGAGGACTTTTGGAAACTTGAATAAAGACACGGTTTATGTTAAGTGAAATAGAAAAACCAGCATTGCTGTGATTGAGGGAAGCCGCAAAAAATCTGAGAAACAGGCATGCTGAATTCACCACATTAGGTACAACGGAGAACCCATTCTGGTGACTCTATTCGGTAATGGGGCCCAAAAAATATCTCACTTGCCAAAGCAATAAGACCTGTGCTAATATGACATCAGATTATTGAAAAGTTCTCCCTGTAGATTGGGTCTGATGGTAGGAAATGCCTTATAGGATGAGCAATCAGGAAGCAATTAGGATTACAGATTCCCAAATTAATAGAGACAATGTGGCAGCACTTAACCATTAAAGGAAGGAGGTGCAATTACTGTAAGAATGACGTTGTAGTCAAGAGGCTGGACTTACAGAGAGTTCTCAAATGGCTAATATAGCACAACAGTCCTAGGAGATGGATGATGAGATAAAAGATCTATTGTTGAATACAATCAAACAAATTGGGGATGGAAGATCAAGAAGGATGGGGGCAGGTGCTCCAATAAAAAAGTCATAATCTTTTACCCCATCTATGGACTTCAGCCAGTTTTCAAAGATAGAAACCACTGACTGAAGAAGGCAAATCCCCAGGAGGAGAATCTTGCAACCTCAGAGCAATGGTCTATGACATCATTTTCTCTGTCTAACTAAAAGGATCTACAGACATTTACTGGGTTAGCTGTACCCTGGAGAGAGAATAATGTCGAAATATTTTAAAGACTGTTGGGCAAGAGTTCAAGCTGACAATTATCCAAGGACCTGGGTAAAGCGACATCATGATCCCCTGTTAAGACTAGAGCTGTGTGAGCTCCAGGTTTAAAAATGGAGCCCTGCTTTTGGTGGTGAACATAATATATTAATAGACAGATTTTGAATTATACCAATCCACACCTGAAACCTACAGATTGTTATAATGCAAAGCTACTTCAATTTTTTTAAGAGTCCTGAACCAGGACTGATTGATAGTGAGGATACTGGTTCCACAAATGCATCAGGGTTCATTTCTCTTGTCTCAAATTGTGTAACTGGGGTCAACATATTTGGTATTTAACAAAACTCCAATATTTGCTTCTTGGTCTGTTGTGTGAGAGCTCGCATCATGAGGAAACTCAAGTAAAACCTTAAAGAGGTTCTTCCAACCACATGGAAGCTAAATCCTTCCATCAAAAATAAATCCATCTTCCAGAACTAATATGTACTAGAGAATATGAAATGATTAATTTTGAAAGTTGTAGTAATGGTATTGTGTTTGTTTTTTAATGTTTATATCTTTATATTCCTTCCTTAAAGATTAAAAGCAGTAATGGTTGTGTTCTCCAAAATAACCCCATTTAATTCAGCAGTCTGGACTCCTGCAAAACCAGACATTATGCTGAAGGATGATGTGGACTACCACAAATTAACCCAGTACACTCTAATTGCAGCTATTGTTGCCAAACTTGAGGTCTTTTGGCTGTGAGTATATTACATATGGGCATTTATTTGGCAAATGATTTCTTTTTCATCCCTCTCTAAATGGAGAATTAAAAATTGTTTGCGTGCATTTGGCAGGGTTAACAGCATACTTTTACAGCCTCGTGCCAGGGTTTTTAACTCTGCTGAATCGTCTCCAAATGTAATGCAAAGGGAGCTGAACCATTTGAACATTCTAAAGAATGCCCTGTAATCCACTATATTAATGCCATCAGATTAAAGTGGATAAATGGGAAGTGGCAAGTATATAGGAGCTCCTGGTGAGATACAGTTGGGAAGACAAGCCCTAAGAGGAGTTAGAGGTCTCACATACCAGTGAAGCTTCTAAGGTTCAGTGATCCAGGGCATGTCAGAATGTCTTCTCCAACCTAAAGGATGTATTATCACATTTCTCAATTTTGACCACTAAAAATTAAACACAACACTTTGTGGGCTGCTTTGGGTTCTGGAAGCAGCAGATTCCACACTTAGGCACATTGCCCTAATTCATTTGTTGGATGACATTAAGTATTGCCAGATTAGAGGCCAGTGCAGGAAATGGTTCTGCAGTAGTTCTGACTAAAATAGGCCCAATCACCAGGGCATACAGCCCCACAGACTCCAGGCTACTTGGAAAGGAGAAGAGATGCCCTATTGGGACATGTGAACAAGCACCAACAGGAGAAATCACAACACAGACTCTAGGATTATGAAACAAATTGGTGCCATCTGTGAGAAAGAATTGTATGTCTTTTTTAAAAAAGAAAGAAAAGGAAAGGAGAAAGATGCTCCTGGCTCATTACTTTGTTCTGTTGAAGAAATACTGACCACAGATCATCAGGTGGTCATGCGCTGGAGTCAGTGAGATCACTTAGTCATAAGGTTGGGTGTGCCCAACTACAGTCCATTTTTAGATTTAAGCAGGACCAGCTGGGATCTGGCATGAGCAGACCCAGAGAGCCAGTGAGATACATGAGTAAGTGCTCAGGCCCCCTGAAGCACCTAGTACCCAGCCTTTTGCTCTCACTGGCGGAAATATAGAGCCCCTAAGTGACCACCTGAAAGAGGAGAAAAAATCCAAGATTGGTTCATGGATGGATCAACATGGCCCCAGAGTCCAGGGCAAAAATGAAATTTTGCTTCAATAAAGTCAACTTGGGATGGCCCTGACAGACATAAGTGTGTTTGCTACCCATGCTATACTGCTTCAATGCTCCTGAAGGTTCCTTTGGTAGCTGGACAAACACACAGAGAGGCAAATGACCAACCCACATAACTGGTGCTTGGGTCCTTACCCTTGAACATCATGCATGTTCCTAAACTTAAAAACGTTTCTTGAAAGCTGACTCCGTCATCCTCTCAGGTCACATCCATATTTAGATTTCAGAGGATGGTGCTTTAAATTGACAAGGGAGCATCCACCAAAGCCCTAATTCAGTATTTTCCATTATTTTTTATACCTTTGTAGTTTGGTTTTGTGTGTGTGTGTGTGTGTGTGTGTGTGTTAACAGTGGTTAACATTGTTACCTGCATTTCAGAGGTATAGGATTTCACCCTTCAGGTGTTTTGCATTATATTTTGACTCTACAATCCTTTACACTATTCATATAATGTCTCAACCATATCCCTCATGGAATGTTTTTAATCATCTCATCATTTTGGCAATACAAAAAGGTACTGAGTATACTTCCTTTGCATATGTACATTTTAAATACTGCACCATAAGTTTAGTTTTTAACTATATTCATTGCAATAGTTACTTTTGACATTTTCCCATTTAGCTTAGGTTACATGCTGTTTAATTTGCTCAAATTTACTACATATGAAAGCACATATGATTCATAGACTAATAATTCTGGTTTCCACTGGATATGGCTACTAGAGATTGAAGGTGAGTAAAATTGGAATATCCCCCCAAATGGAAGGTCACCTTGGACTGGCTAATTCTTGTAACATAGCTCCTATGAAGGGGTCCTCTCCATCTCCCTATCTCTTCAAACTTGGCTTGACCGTGGCTTCCTGATGAGACCAGCCTGAGTTTTTCAATAATCCTTGTGGGTTCTTTACTCTCTGGTCACACATTCAAAATATTCTATTAAACACTCATCAAATTATGTCATTTGAGAGTGTACTATCTCTTTTCTGCCCTATCTTGACTATCACACCATACAGGACTATGGTTGAGAACAATGTACTCTAGGCAATGGTTAGACATGTGATAGTCAGCAAATGGAAACGCAACAGAGCAACTGAATTGTGAATTCCCTTCTCTGATATCCATTCAATGTCCCACACTGAACCAAATTCTCTCATTGAAGGAGAGGCTTGAGGAAAAACCAGTTCAAATATGTACCTTATTATTTAAAAAGCTGTAAGGGTAGGTAAATTGGGTTAGATAGTCAACTATTTGTGAATGAATGGAAATTAGGTCTCAGGCATGAGCATACACAGATTTTGATATGTAACTCTATATATATATATCTTAAACCTTATATTAGAGACCAACGTTATTTCAATTAAAAAGTAGAAATTGAAGCTATAGATGCTCTTTGACCATAAATACTCCCCCACAACCCCTAAAATTTACAATCACCAGTTAAAAAAGAGTATTACTAAGTCAAGAGTTTTTTGCCCTGACACAATGGGTAAATTATGGAATCATATGTATAGGAGGAGTGTGTGTGTAGGGAGGATGTTTGAGAAATTCTGGATATCTAAGAATGTACCACGTTAGTGATAAAAATTAAATATAGAACCAAAATTTAAAATGAATTTTTAATCACTTAATCTATAAATGGAAAAACCTCCACTAGCTTTCCTCTAATCTAGGGTTTGAAACCACAATCCAAAGAGGGGTTATTTATATCCAACAAAAAGACACAGGTTAAAGGCCACCCCATGCTTTAAGTAACCGAGGATTCAAAAGCAACTATAAACACAGGAGAGGAACAAAATACAAGTTTATATTATGGGAAAGCATGTGAATATAGAGCTGTGAGCACCCCAGGATGGCTGCGTGGAACAACTCAAAGGACAAGGAGTCCAGCTCAGTCCATTCAGTTGACCAGTTCAACAAAAGACAGGGACAGAAAAGAAGGTGTAAAATGACACTAGAGAATACTTGTCTCAAAATACATAATAGTTAATTTCTTTGAATAAAATATCTCCAATTCTATTATAATTTGAAAGTTGTTGAGGTGGTGCCAATGAAGATTTTTTTCAAAAGGGAAGAACCTGTGTATCCAGAAGAACCTGTGTATCCAGATCCTTCCTACTCTTCACATCTCTGACCTCAAAATTGGTTGTCCCCCTGTGTGTGTGTGTGTGTGTGTCTCCCTCTCTCTCTCTCTCTCTCTCTCTCTTTTTCTTACCCTCCTCTGAGATAGTGTATAATCCACTAAGGAGAAGGAAATCTAGAAGCACTACGGGAATACCAGAAAGTGGGGGTGGAGGATGAGATGGACCCAATAAAAGAAGGTTATGTGAGAGTAGAGGATTAGCCTCCTATTTCCCAGCATATAAAATAGCTGGTACACATCTTTCTGCTCCCTTTATTCCTAACCATTGCCTAGAGTCTATTTACCTCCTCCCTCTTTCAATCTATTTCATCTATCCTCTTTACAGATAAGAAAGGAACCAACTGAGTGTCACTGGTGGAGATAGTTCTAGACACAATCACAGGATACATGACCTCCCATGGAAGAGGTTGGTAACCAATGGTAACCACATGACTCCATATTTCCAGGTACTGGGCAAAATAAATGACAGTATTCCCAAGTTTTATTCACTCTCAACAACCCTGCCTCAGGCAGCAATCTTTCCTCTCATCCTTCTGTTGTTAACAATGCCCTACTGGTCAGCTCATCCCAGAGCTTGAACAAAGGAGTCATGAGTAAACAAAGAAATGAGAAATTCATTGATAAAGAGTATATTTTCCCAAAATATCTTGCTTTCTACCAAACCGAAACTTCTTATTGCTGATGCCCATCAGCTTACTATTAATAGTAATTTTAAAAATTTTTATAGTGTGATTCACCACCAATTCAACTTCTCCAGAAGGCCCTTCCTCCCTAAAGTAGATCTTTAGCATTGGGAAAAAGCCATAACCCAAGTTGGTTGAGGTCAGTTACATGTGAATCTATGGAGCTGGATAGAATGAAACCTTGACTTACTTTTTTAAATGGCCCCTGCAAAAGTGGGGGGGGGGGGAGGACTGTAATCAGTCATAAAAGAGTCAGAGAGCATGTGGGATGGCCATCTCTTCCCAAAAACTGGATGGTATCTGAGAGAGCAACACTTTTCTTGCTTTCATGTTTTTCTTCTACACAGTTTTGTTTATCATAATTACATGTCAACTAGTGTTGTGTTGTTCAACAACTCATTGATTTCTGTTGCTGACTGAAGAAGTATGATGGGCCAACAGTCCTCTCCAGAAGGACTTTTTAACAAAACAAGAAGTATTTTTTTCTTTAATTATCAATAATGAAATTCATCATCAAAGTTTACACACCTCTCATAAACTGCCAATTCTTTGTATTTAGACACCTGCCTCTTGCAGTGAGTTCTAGAGCAACTTAATACACTTCTCAGGGAAAAGGACCTCGTGAAATGAGGTCTTTCAGGAAAGAGGAAGGGACGTACTGAGCACTGGATTCAGGCGACAGGACTCAGCAACTTCGGGAGCTTTCAAAGGCCCGAGGCACTGCTGCATGGCCATGCGGGGCTTCCCCTTACCTTACCACACTGCTTACATTTTCCCTCCTGGCGACGCCTGTGCACCCAGTGATGACGCACAAAGTTCTGTAGGGAAATAAAGTAAATGAATATATTTAAATCTGCAACTCCAATACTAGTTTCTCTAATGCTCTGAGAATATAGATTCCAAGCTTAAGAGCACAAAAACAAACACATGCTTGTTTGACAATAAACATTAATCCATTTGGACAAATGAATCCAACCCTCAGTCCCCAAGGATCTTCCATATTTGCAGACATCAAAAATATTAACCCCCTTCTGTCTTTCTTGTGGCCAGCAGTTACCCCAAAGGCTCTCTCTGTTTTCTTCTAGTAAAAGAGTGTGCAGCTGTGGGAGCATGCCAGAGATCTAGGCTTGGGCAGCAGGTAAAGGAAGTATCCATAGAGAAATGAAAAGAAGTTGATACAGCACATTTTTAATGAATACATCTATCATGGTTTGTCTTTGCCAGTATGTAGGAAAAATCCTAGCAAGAGAATCAATCCCCAGTTCAGGGAAGAATTTTTCATTAGCATAATTAAAGGAAGAAAAAAGCTGAAAGAGAGAAACAACGACAGCATGTGAGTGAAGTTTTTGCAATCATGTTGTATTTAAACTTCCAAGGGCCTCCCTAATGGCACTGGGGTCAAAGTCTCAGTGTTACCAAGCTATCACCAGCCACTGCAGCATGATTTTGATCCCTGGCCAGAGAGGTGACCCACATGGCACAGCAGACCTCTCCTGTATTGCCCGCTGCTCCCCTCAGCAGTGTATTTCAGTCAATCCACCTGTTCTGCTCCCCACTCTGTCTCTGGTGAATCCTCTTACCGCCAGCACCTCTTGCCTAGACCCCAGTTCCTGTATGCATAAACATATAAAATAAATCTTTAATAAAAAAAATACACTTTCAAGAATGATTCTTGTCCTGAGCCCTAGGGAACACAAAATCCTTTCCCTCCCAAACAGACAGTCGTTCCTGGGGCAGAATCAAGGTGTCACCATAGCCTCTGCTATCAGGACACATTACAAGGGAGAAGGGTGTCTTCCAGGCCTGATAATACAGTTACCCCCTACTATCACATTAGGCTCATTCCTCTTAGACTAGCACCTCTCAGATACTTGAAAAATTCTGTTTTCTCTTGGTCTTTTCTGAGAAAACACACTTAACCTGAGATTAACAAATCTGTCATCAGGCCTTAAGCCACACTTTGCCTTCAAAGGGGCTATTAACATCTATTCAATCATTCAACAAACACTTACTAATGCCTACTCCCTGCCAGGCACTGTTCTAAATACACAGGCACATAGAATAGGTTGTTGTCAAGGGGGAAAATGTTATACCAGGGCATGAAATTCAGCATGACAAAAATACCTCTAATGAGAATCAGCATTATAAATTTTAAAATGCCACCTTTATTTCCCTTCATACTGTCAAATCAACTTAAAACTAAACAAAGATCCTGGGGGATAATGGTCTTTTAACTATAAGATACACTGTGTGTTGGTTACACTAATGAGTCTAATTTTTGTCTTGCTTTTCCCACGGTGGCATTTTACTAACACAAGGACACAATTCTCATGTTGTTCTCAGAAAGAAGCTAGTAGACAACATTTGTTATGTCCTAACTGCATGCCAGATACTTCTTAAACTGCTGCGCACGTAATAATTCTCTTAATTTCCATGAGCAGAAGTGCTGTTCCGTTGATAGTAAAAATCCTATGCATTGTTGAAATAGTGAACTATTGCTATACTGGTTGTGCAACTGCAACTTGGTGCCCTTACCATCTCCTGTTTCCTCCCTGACTTCCAACCAAGCTCCCCCCCCACACACACACACACTCCACCTCCTCAACATCAAAGACCATTTCTACCTCCATGTTGTTCAGCAACTAAAATATTGATTGCTGGCACAAGAGAGCTCCAGGATTCTGCTCCAAAGAGCTCTCTTTTAAAAACAAATCGTGTTGCCTGGTAATGCCATTGGTTTCCTCTGCAAACTTAGAAACCCGGGCTATGCACAGGTATTGGTGCTCGCCTGCATGTTTAAAATTCAAGAGAGGCAACTGTGGGCTCGTTGGCTGGGGCTTTCAGAACAGTGGCAGCAAGTCCAGGGACTTGCTGTTGTCAGTGTCCATGACATAGGCTCATTGCAAAAACGCTTGTGTGGACAACAGCACTGAACGCTTCACCTTTACTTCACCTTGCTGGCCTTCCACTTGCTCAAGTGAGAAGAGCTGTCACTGTCTGTTTAAGGACAAGAGCTAGGGAGGACTGGGCACCTGTCAGTTGGATGCTATCCTCATTTTGCACTATACAGGGCATGTTATCAGAGGATTTTATTGAATCATCACCATCATCCTCATTTTACAGGTAAGGAGGCAAAAGCATAGAGCAGTTAAAAGTACGGCTCAGAGCACAGATTCAAATTCAAGCAGGCTGGTAGCAGTTTCTGCTCCCAGCGTGGAGTTGCTGCCTCTGCTCTGCTCTGAAATATCAGGTACAAAACCCTCCAACGTCTGACTCCAACAGCAGTCAGAAATGGAAATACCAAATATATAAGAACATCAACCACTTATAAGGGATAGACATTTCATATAACTGCCATTAGTTTAGCATAAACTAAGGGAAAATGAATAGCATCACTGATGGTAAGAGAAACTCTCTACTTGTTGAAATGATAAATCACCTAATGACTATCAATTTAAGGATGGAGACAAAGAAGTTTGATGCAATTAGCTATGTGAAATTTTGGTTGACTCATGGGATTATTTAGCTAGTGACAGCTTTAATCAAAAGATTAAACCAACAATTTCCACAAATCAACAAGTATTTAGAAACTGACTTAATGAATCATTTGTGCTGCAACATAAAATGTTTGGTAAGCAGATGTATGCTATCATGAAGTTTGTGTTATTTAGGGAATAAAAAAGAACATTTAAAATTGTTTAAGTATTAGAACATATGACTATAAGTTGCTAAATATTTATAATATCATCCTTCCTGGGAAATAGGTAGGAAATTAAAGCACAGGCAAAGTAATTTAAATATAAGCACTATCACAGAAGAAATTGAGTAACCATCTCTATCACAGGTCTGTGATTTGAGATGTCAACTGTCCTCCTACTCAAGGGTCTTCTTAGGCCTAAAATCAATTTCTTCCTACACTGTTTAAACGAAGTTAGAACAAAGTAAACATCCAATAAAAATGTGAGTTGACTTGTATGACATTCTCAACCTAGTTTTATTAACAATGAATTCATGTAGTTACCACTTTATCAATTAGGAAAAAGTCCATTTCTACAGAATTTGCTATTTTCTAATCCTTATTTCGCAGGCACTTTGATTTTTCCACCATGTCCTTTTAAATATTAGTAATATCTGCTACATGACTTAACTAAAATTACTCAGGATCGTCATACTACAAATATGAGTGTTGATACACTGCTGCTGAGACAGCAAAGCAAGGCATCTACCATAACATGTTTTCATTATTCATCAATAATGATTTTTTCCTATACTATTTTCAAGTACTGGGTAAAGAAAGGGCTATTAATTATGGGTGTCAAAACCTCAGAGATCTATATTTCATGGTTTATATTCACAGAAATATATAAGACATTGCTCAATTATTTTCAAAGACAAACTTAATTCGTATTTATAAGATGCTCAAGAAGATCTGTGACATTATATTCCAACCCATACAATTAATGTCTAAGAAAAAAAGAGGTCCAGAAAGAGTGAAATTACAAACTTACATTTAAAATTTTAAATTTCCAAGTACAGTCACTCTACAAAGCAAGAGGGTCAGAAATTAAGAATCCTGCTCTAGATCCCTGCTCTGGGGACAATTACCACCAAGTGGAAAAGCAGCAGAAGTGTCACTTGAACACAGATCAAACTAATTTTAAAGTACCTGCTCTTTCATTTGCATTAAGGATAAACAGCCTAAGATATCTTAATTAATATTCTCGAATGGGTCATAGGCCTGTCATAAGCATCATCTTCAAATTACCCTCTTAGATCAAGAGTTCTTGAAGACTGTGGCAAAATGGACCCCCTCCTAAATGCATTTAATTAGCAGACATTCTGTGATTCTATCCTCTGTGTTCTGGAACCACGCATCTGGGACAAAGTCCATCAGTGTCTTCTTAGAACTTACACTACAGGAGGGAGACCATAGGAAGAAATGAGTAATACACATTTAAAAAATTACAATCCACAAGATGCTCAAGTAAAGAATAATCTGCCACTGATGTAGAGATAGTCATCAAGGAAGATCACTGGGCAAAGACATTCTGTACTCAGGCCTAACTTAAGAGACAGCCAGCCATGTAAAGAGATTTCCAGTAGAGTGATAATATGCATAAATATCTGAAGATGTGGGGAAATGTGATGTGTGACTCGAGAGCGGAAAGAAAGTCTGTGGCAACTGGATGGTTTTGGAGAGACAGATTGGGGCAAGACTGCAGGACTTTTAATGCCAAGGCAATGGGTTTGGCTTTTGCTCTAGGGCTATGGAAACAACTGAAGAGTTTTAAGCTGGAAAATAACATAATGTAATTTTTATTTTAAAAGATCATTCTAAATCATGGTGAATGGAAAGGGAAGATTAAGGAATCATGGAGAAGCTATTACAGTGGTCAAAAATGAGAGATCATGGTGTCTTAGACTAAAGCACTAACAACAGAAATGGAGATAAGGGGATAATTCAAAACAATTCTATAAATAAAAAAACGGCAGGGTTAGCAAATGAACCAGGTATGGGGAGCACATGAGTAAAGATGGCAATGTGACACCTCCACCCTCAGTTTCCTACACTGAGAAGCTGGATCAACGGTCACTTCAGTTTCTGTGGCAAAAAAGAATTGGTAAAAAATTTTATGATGATGGAAATAAAGAGTTTAGTTTTTAATACACTGTATTTGAGATGAGATGGTTATGACTCATTCACATGTCACTATGTGGGCACGTCCCCACTACGTGGGAATTCAGGAAGATTGTGGCCTGTAAAGTTAGGAGCTGTCATCCTGGCATGGTATTTAAATCCATGAGATTCGATAAGCTCTCCCAGTAACAGTGGACAGGTGGGAAACAAGCAAATACCAAGTTTAGAGGAAAACTAGAAACTGAAGGAGGGAGTGATAAAACAAAGGGGAAAGGAGTATCCAGTGAAGGAAGAAGAAACTTAGGAAAGGTATCAGAAGTCTAGACAAGAGGAGAAATTCAAGAAGGATGAAACATTGAATATTACAAAACACTTGAAAGGCCAAATAAGAAAAGAACAAAAAAAAAAAATGGATTTGGCATTTAGAAGATACTGGCAATACTGGAAAAAAAATTCCAGTGATTTTTTTAGTAAAAACCAGACCAGAAGGGGAGTGGAGGAGAGGGGAGGGGAAGGAGGGTGTGGTGTGGTGACAATCTATTAACAATTTATATAGGTGACACTTTCTGAAGTTTAGTAGTGAATGAAAACTGAGAATCAGAGCCACAGTTAAAATGGAGCACAGTTGGTAGTTGAGTAATGTATGTTTGTTTGTTTGTTTAAAGATGGGAACTATTAGAGCATATTCATGATGATCAAATAACCTAAAAAGGGAGAGGGTGGTGTTGAAAATGTAGGAAAAGAAGAAATATCAAATCCTTGATAAAAAGACAAGGGAAGGTGCCCAAACACTTACAGAGGCTCTTCCTTTGTGAAACTAAAGGATATAGCTAACAACTTTTAAAAACCACCAAAACAACAAAAACCCTTGAATTAAAAAATGGCACACATGATTCCCTATTAAGAGAAAAAGAGAACACTTGAGGCACAGGGATCTAAAAGTAGACATATGGATCCCCTAGTTGGACAGTCATAAACTCCATCTGAAAAACACAAAACTCTTCTTTCTGTTGTCCTTTATGAAATGACTCCTTCACGTGCTATCACTAAGCTCTCTCCTGGCCAGTGCCAGTGTGTATGCAGATGCATGTGAGGGTGCCCACAATCCTGCCACTATTCCTAGACCTTCCTCATACCTCTCCCAGACATAATGGACAAATGGTGGGAGATGACAACTGGTGAGAATAAGTATGTTTCCTCTCTCCACCTATTCTCCCAACCTATTCTCTTTCCATGTTTCCTCTCAATCTTCTACTGTAACAATAAGATGTTTCCTTTTCACAGTTTTTTTTCCCATTAACTGTTCTTAAATGTCTGTGATTCTCTCTGTACTTGGACATCTTCGATTCCTATTCCATAGACTCATCTATTCTCATAGTTTTAACTACTGCCTATAAATGCTGACACAAATGTCTCACCTCCACCCTAAATCTACCTCATAAACTCCAAAACTCATACCCACTCAAGTTTTCTACTGGATAGCTCCAATTTGGGTTTTCAGAGACAACCCAAATTTAAATTCCTATCACTAAACTTATCACTTCCCCAGTCCACCGTCAAAATAACTCATTTTTCAACACTTAATCAGTCTTCCCATGGAAATGTCTGGTTTATTATGGGCTCCCCTGACTTGACATCCAAAATCAAATCAATTAAAATACTCAGTCAATTTTGTTTCCTTCAAAATCATATCTACAAATTTTCTCCATCCCCAGTAACCCTAGCTCAGATTATTATCTCTTGCTTAGATTACCAGAATAGCTCCTAAATATTCTCCAAGATTCCAATGATAATGAAACTCTCAATCTGTAGCATGACCTTCATGTGATCTTGGATTTCATGTCTTGGTTGTTATGTTCTTGCTCACATTTGTGCTTGTGTGAAGAATGCTAACTCATCTCATAACTATCCCCCCACCTTCCTTCACAAAATAACTCCTTTGTGTATGAGTTTAGTTACATCTTGTCCAGGAAGCTACTTCTCTGACATCTTCCCTCTCTCTCTTACTCATTACTACACAGCTATAGTTTCAGGGATGTTAGCCAGGCAGGTTTCCAATGGGGGTAAATCTATACATGAAATTTAAATCAATCTCACTAGGAATGTAAATGGAATGGAGAAAGCATAATGTCCAAAAATCACATTCACTACACTTTCTCACATGGAGCGTACCATGTAAGATAGAAACAGCTAGGCCAGCTAGACTATGATCAAAGGACAACGGGTCCTGTTAATTGTAGGTTTTTGTTTTGTCAATCAGGGAGTGCAATTTTGGGCCTGGAGCTAGAGCATCCATTATAACACAGGAGGGATGAGAACATCTACCAACTGTCTCATCTTCTCTAATTTTCCTCATGCTGTGCTCAGTCTCCTCTAAATAAAAGTTGAACAAATAAACATGCAGCTCTCCTCCTGCCATCACCTCTACTTACCACTAACCCTGTAGCAGTTCCTACCACTATCATCTCTTATTTACCTGTTTGTGTTTACTGCCAGACTGCCAGGTGAGGGACTGAGTACTAAATGTTATTCTACCTGATGATTTATTCATTTATTTGCTTATCAGATGAAAATATTCACATTTGAAGACATGAGGTGAGATGGCCCACATTGCATAACATGAAGGCTGGTTTTCAAACTAGGCTGTGTCTGGGTTCATAATTATGTTCAGTAACTATGCTGAGCCCAGATAGACTCTACCCACTCTCAAAATTGAAAAATGGAGTTAAAATGAGCAGAAAGATAATAAGATGCTTTATTTTTTTTAATCCTCTTTAAAGATTTTACTTATTTATACATATAAGAGCTGGGGTACAGGTAATAGATGCAGGGGTGGGAGGTGAGAGGATTCACCATAGACAGGTAGGGAACATAACAGGTAGACAGACTGAAATACACTGCTGAGGAGAGCAGCAAGCAAAGCAGGAGAGATCTGCTACGCCATGTGGGTCCCCTCCGTGGCCGGGGATTGAACTCATGCTGCAGCAGCTGCGGAAGCCCAAACAGTGCAGCTCTCAACCTCTTGTGCCACCAGAGAGGCCCTAAAATGTTCTCCTTTTTTCAACCACACTCTTCCTCATACTCTCTTGCCTGGTCATTAAAACCTTACCTCTCCAGTATATTCCATGAAAGAATACAGGGCTTACACACAAAAATGTGGGAGAGAACTAATAGTTTAACTGACTGTTTTATTGATATATTAAGAAACTGATGTGAAGTGGGAGCAGATGGACTTTGTCTTTTAATCCCAGGAAAATATCTATTTCCCAATGAATCTATGGAAAATAATAATAGGTTAAATTTGAAGTAGAGCTCTCAAATACTCACTTCTCTTGGTGACCTTGAGCCTCCTTCTCGAAATGTTGGTTTACATCTGAAATTAATCTATGATTTAAAAAAGAAAAGTATGTCAAACTTGATTGAGTTACCTGGAAAAAAAAAAAAAAACAACAGTGACAGACATTGAAACAAAACAAAATTCCCAAAGAGTAAGAGACAAAGTTGAATACTACTCTTAGTCTTTCAAAAGAATCACTGTGAATAGTCTATTGAATCCTAAGTGATTGTCTAGCTCTAATCCATTTCTCTTGAATCCCATTGATAAAATTAAAGTATCTCTGACAATAGTATCTTACACCATAAATTTGAGAAACAGATAATAAAGAGTCAGAGGAAAACTATAAGGCAGCTAAAATCATCCAGCTGTGTTTCACATTTGAGAAGTAGGAAACTATAAACTTGAGAATTTTTCAACATGAGGATGACTGTTCATGCATACACTCACAAGTTATTCTTTATTTATAGATTCGGCACTGCCTGGTTTTTAGAGGAGGAGATTTTCCTATATATTTACAACTTTGATACAGCAGAAAGAGTGTGGAAATGAAGTAGATGGGGAAACAGGATTGGAACAGCTAAATAATACAAGCAATAACAATAAAATTAAATGTTAGTAACTGTTACCAGTCGGCAATGATTTTCAATGTGTTAATGAATCTCAGTGTTTGAATGTGTGTACACACGGCAGCTGGAGCACAGAGAATACACAGGAAGTGATGTGGAAATGGATTAGGGGTGAGAAATGGGAGGGAACAGGAAACAACACCCTGGTGGAGTCTCTGCCTTCCCCCAATGACAAGTAAACGCACTCTAAAGAATTCCTTTCTTCTGGAGGTGAGAAACCATGGCATGTCATTTCCAAGGCCCCTGCCCCCCCCCCACCACATCAATGCTGTGTGAGCTTGGAAGAAGGCTCTGAGACCTGGCTTCTGGCTTAGCACTGTCTCCTTTACAGCCACTTTAGGAAGAAGGAAACTTACAAATGTCAGATGTAGATATATAAGCAACAGTTTAAAGAGATTATGGGTTTTTTTTCTTTAAGCAAAAAGATGTTATGAAAGATTTTATGGTGAATAACAATGTTTGAGGTGAGAGACTATAGGAAAAAAATTAGCGCATACCAGGCTTCTCCCTGGAACCTATCATTCTTTCTCCCAAGATTCAATATGAAGTGATAGCAATTTATACTTGGGCAAATGACAGAATGATTGAACCTTGAATACTGTCTTTCCATTGTTACTCTGGTAATAGTATTGGCCTTCTAGTTTCTTAAAAGAGCAATTTCAAAAAGTTGGAAACAGAAATTGACACCTGGTATTGAAGTCCAAAAACTTGTAATGTAGCAAAAACTTCAGCAGGTGGCGCTGGCTCACCTTTTCTAGCTGCTCGATGCAGGCGGTGTGGACTACAATTTTACAGACGGCACACTTCCTCCTGAGAGCCGATTTCTACAACATTCAATTCAAAACACAGAAAGAACTGTTAACGGTTTGTTCTGAAGAGTTTCTTGGTAATTAAGAGAGTGTACACAACTAAAGCAAATGTCACTGTTTCTATTACTAAGCAAATTTAAAACTTCATCTAATACAATCAATAATACAACAAATTCATCAACAGTCCTTTGGCCAAACAGCTCTCTGCCCCCATGATTTAAGAGGACCTAGACTGCTTCTGTAAAGCACAATCATTATAATAGCTGCTACATTTAGAATATATACTCTGAAACAACCTCTTTATTCTGTTATTTCTAAATTTCATGACTTAACATTGTAGGTAGCATTTGCCTCCTTTTTTTCCTTTTAACATTTTTACTCTAGTAGTTAAAGGGTAGGGTCAATATCCACATTTAGATCCAAGTTCCAAACAAGGATTCTTTCCCAAATGTCAGAGTCTAATTCTCAAAGGGAAGACATCTTAGGCTTCTATCTCTCACAAATCCAGACTAAGCTGCTTGGGCTTCTGCACAAATCTTCATGAAAGCAAAAAGACAAATCTAACTTTTTCACTTAATAAGTAGTAGCAGCAACAGCAGCTAAAGAGACTTTATTATAGCCTATGAATCAGGCAATCCGCACCAGCCTAAGAAATAGGTGTCATTCTTACTCCCACATTAAAGATGTGTCCAAGGTCATGGGAGTGATGTGCCCAAGGTCACACAATGAAGGCATAGCAGAGTCAGGCAGTCTGGCTCCAGAGTAGAACATGTAGACCACAATCTGAAATATTCTTCAGAAACACTATAAAGCGATGGTTTGCCCTACAGAGAACAGCCCGTTTTCTAGCTCCTGTCTTTTTACCAGATTAGGTGTCCTTTCAGTGTGCCCCTGCTGCTCTCGCTTTCCTAAACGCCAGCTTTAGACAGTTTACAATTTGAGAAATCAGCTAATTAAGGTTTATAACCAACCATCTGCAGAATTAAGTAACTAAATGTGAGTGAAGGCCTTGTGTCTTTTACATGACAGTAAAATATTTGGGTTTTAGTTTCTCGACTTAAGAAACTGCTTCTTTGAATCAGAAGTGTTAACTGTTCACTTCTTGACTTACAAATAGGTTTCAATTGGATAAAGTTTTTAAAGTAGTGGATCATAAGCTTCTGGATAGAAATAGCTTGAAACATATAGAGGGATTATGCTTGGTTATGTCACAATTTTTATTTGCAAGATTTAAGCTAAATATAAAGGTAAAATTCAGGAACCTGGACATTCCAAATATTGTCCCAAAAACTCATTTAAGTTAATGCTTCCTTCCCTATGAAAGGGGAGAAATGAAGCAAAATCATCCAACTGAATGCAGCAAGTTAGTAGTTACTCCTCATGTTAGGATACAGCTGTTACAGAATCTAGCATAAAACCATAATTTAAAAATAAATATGACCTGGGACCCAGACATGTTTAAAAATTAAAATTTTAAAGATTTCATCATCCATTCTCATTGATAAATTTAAAGGACAATTAGGACAACTTGCTTTAAATAGCAAGCGACGTGATCTCGTGCCCTGAGTAAGAGCTCCTGACTTTGTTGGCAAGAGTCTTCACAGAAAATCCGATTTGCACTCGTGTGTACGCAGTGAAAATTCAGACAACATAGGACATAGTGTAGATTGTATCCTATCATATCTGACTTTGAACTTGTAGAAACATGATCAACATCTACTCAATACACCACACTATGTAAAGCTCTAGGAAGTGGGCATAATCAAACTAGGAGATGCATCAGTGATGATAAGGGAAGTAGGAAAGCTCTGCCTGGGCCCACATCTTTCCCAGGCCTCGGAGACTGCAGATATCTGCACATATCAGCTCCTCCCGAACTCCCGCTGCATCAGCGCAGGACCAAGACCTGTCACAGCCCAGACCTCAGGAGCTGGGGCTGAGGGCTGGGTGGGCATGGGGGGAGCAGAGGTCCTGAGGTAGCCAAGGGCAAAGTGTGCAAGTGTGCCTGTTGAAGAGTCTAACACCAAACACCCCCACCCCCAACACCCTCCTCCTGTGGTCATCAGTGTGGAATCCAAAGGCACAAACAAGAAAGTTGCATTTCCTTACTTTGAGCAAGAGGTGAGATTTTTGCTAAATTGCAATGACTAAGTATCTGGTGATAGCTAAAACGGTTTGAGAGAAAAGAAAGAGGGAGGGAGAGAGGGAAACCCGGTCTCAGGTCTGTGGTTAGGAAAAGGTTTGTGTGGGACCTGCTTGTTGCTCAAGGTAACCAAAGTTAATGTCTGAAGTCTGACCCCAACACTGGCTGGACCCTTCCCAATAAGGCACCAAATCTTATTTAGCCCTGAAATGGGGGTGTCCTTCCAGCCGTCCACAGTTTCCCCACTGTATGCTATAGTCGCCACCTCCCCACACACATACAAACACCCACCACCACCACCACCAGAAGCCAGAGGTAGAGAAGTCAGGGAAACACTTAAAGACTTAGAGCATATGCTTGAAAAGTCATTGTGTTATCAGACAAACAAGAAAAAAACAGGTCAACCCACACTGAAGGAAATAGTGACAGGTGTTTGAGGACCCACTTCCTTACATATGGTGGTCCCACTTAAAGTTTCCTAAATCAAGTGAGGGCTTACTGTGGGGTCTCCAGAGTCTGCCTGGCACCCTACCTGGGTGTCCCCATCTCAGGAGAGCCCCAGCCAGCTCTAGCTGGAAACATTCCTAGCCACCATGCCTGGGCCCACAGACCCACTTCCAGAACCACTGCTTCCCCTGACCTACCCAGCCCGGGGAGGCCAAGAGATAACAGGA
Organism: Galemys pyrenaicus; assembly: GCA_019455555.1. NCBI lineage: Eukaryota > Metazoa > Chordata > Mammalia > Eulipotyphla > Talpidae > Galemys > Galemys pyrenaicus. The sequence continues at coordinate 2,033,151 of JAGFMF010011412.1, forward strand.
CAGGTGTGCCAGGCAGGACAGTAGGCAGTCAAGAACCTGAGCCCCCTGGGAGTGGGTCGCCAGGGAGCAGGCCCCAGGGAGAGGTCCAGAGAAAGCACTACAGAAAGGCTGGTGGGAGAGTGGCCTCCTCCAAGAGATTCTTGGCCCCTCGCCTTTCAGAAGTGTTATGCTGAAAAGGGCTGGAATTCAGGCAACAGGGAAATGCAAGTGAAGAAAGCAGTCTTAACCTCTTTTGCTCCATTTATACGTAAAGTGCAGGCTCAGGGAATGAGGAGGGCTGGAGACAATGGGTAATGGGCACAGACCAGCCTCCTTTTGTCCTCTCCAAGGCTGGGGCAAAGGAGATGCTCTGCAAAGTACAGGGAACTGCCCAAGTCTGCAGAGTCAGGAACTCAATGCCCTTCCAATGGAGCTGCCTCTGTGCGCACCATGAACAGGAGCTCTGCTGCTGTAGGAGCCAAGGTAAATGAAAACAAGACTTCTTTGATTTATTTAAGACCTAATTAGAAGAAATGACAAGCACACTTGGCAAGTCCTCTGGGGAGCCTGAGATGCAATCTGTAAATGGGTATTAGGGAAAATGCAAGATGACGTTACAGGGAGGTTCTGTTCTTGTGACTGCCAGGCCAAAGCGCAGCCTCTGCTGCCAGTCATGCTGGACAGAGCAGGAGGGACCAGCTGGAGGCCCACGCACCCCCAGCGGGGCTCCTTACTACCTCACTGAGTCTCTCAGTGACAGAGGGGTTTACAATCATGGACCTTGGAGCCAACAGGCCACATGTCTGGAGAGCTCCCCTCACTGCAGGGAGACGCCCTGTGCATTAGACGGTCCCAGCCCCAGTCTGGCTGACCTTCACCTGTCAAGGTCCTGTATGACTGCAGCCCGTGTCCTCTGGACAAACTAGGTGAGAACTGAGTCCCTCTGAGACAGGCCCCACCACTGACACTGAGGCTTTTGATTATCTGAAAGAAAGAGGAGGAGGAACATGAGAGGTTGGTAGGGGACATGTGCACATAGGAGGCCCCACTGCAGACTTGCGCCCTCAACCTGTACACACCAGCCCTCCCTCTGGGAGCCCCGAGGCCTGATGTGTTCCAGACAAGGGTGTGTCTACGAGCCACTACCATGGACAGTTCTGGAGCCTATTCAGGGACAGTCAGCCATAAACAACCTTACCCATCACTGTGCGTGTAAGATGATGCTGAGAGCTGTGTGGGAAATAAAGATGAAGAAGCTTCTATTCTTCCTGGGAGACATGGCAAGCCACTTGAGGAGATAAGAAGGACTGGTAGGACAAGGTCACAAACAGGTGGAGGTCAAAGGCTCTCTAAGTGGACCACTCAGACACCATTTAGAGGAGGGCAGACTCAGAAACTGAATCAGTAAAATGGACCAAGCAAAAAGCAAATTCCCAAACGGAGCCTTTGAAGATGTACACATTTGAGAACTTGGGGTGCTCCAGGAGGGCCTGGCTCAGTACATGGAAGGCACGGACACTCCTCAAAGGAGCCAGAGTGGGTTTTAGGGACTTTGTAAAGTCCAGTCCATTTGCATAATGGCAACCATTTGCATGAGCTGCTGGGCGCCAGGATTCATGGTCAGGTGGAGGTGTCAACATGTGTCCCTGGCCAGGGTGAAGGCGGAGCAGGTGTCCTTGAGGCATGAAGGGTGGGCTCACTGCATGTTAAGAAGCCAGATGACCTGTGTCACGAGGGGCAGCAGGAGAAACGGTGACACAGGGCAATTCCCCAGAGGCCTGGGGCAAACAGAGCAGAGGTACAGAAAGACAGGTGCCCTGTGTGCCTCTGTGCCTCCTGTGACCCATCCAGAGAGCACTTTAGAAGGGACTGGGGGAGGAGGGAAGCGAAAAGGAAGTGGAGTAAACTGGGCAGAGGCGGCGACAGATGGCCAGATCACACAGGGGCTCGTAGGTCATGATTAAGACAGCTTTTCCCTTGAAAGAGAAGAAATGAAAGTCCACAGCGATAATCCACACAGCGGACAATCAGAGCCTGGACTGGAGTGAAAGAAAGAAGCAGAGAAGGTGTCAGAGATGCAGTGATACTCTGCCGAGAAGACCCCTCTCCCAGCCACATCCTCTGCCGAGTCAGCACACAGACCTCACTCTCGACCTGTCTTTCAGCAGCACAGCACAAGACTTGGCCTCCACAGTGCGCGGCGTGGCTGCGTGTGCAGCGGCCAGACCTATTCTACAACCTCACGCCCTTCTCCCTGGCCTCAACTAGCAGCCAGTCACACAACTCACCTACCACGCTCCTCCCACAGCATGCTTAGTTCTAAAGAGCATGCTATCCAGAGTGACTTGTAATGAAGTGTTGAGGTTTCCAGAGACACCCCATCCCCTACAACCTCAGCCTGTAACAGGACCTGCCCAGTTCAGGCACAGAAGGGACTGTCCACAGCTTCCCTGGAGACACAGAGGGAGAAGGAAATCACCTCAGCATTGCTTGAACACAAAAAGTTTTCTATTTCCCCAACCAGGTGGTGTATTTTATATTTTTGATTTGAAGAGAAAGAAAACCAAGATCATAGAGCACAAAGCTAAGGGGAGGAGCAGATACTACAGGTTGAACCTGAGAGCCAGGCAGACCTGGAAAAAATTCTGCTCCTGAAAGCAGCGCTCAGGCGTACCTGGGAAACACACTTCCGTAGGAACAAATGGTCAGAAGCCACGTTAGTGGAAAGCAAAGTAAACATGTGGTTATAAAGAATGGCGTCTTATTTTGTTCTGAATATTAGATTAGGACTGGAAAAAGCAGACAGGCTAGCATGCGCTTCATCTTAAGAGAGAAAAAAGGTCAAGGCCTGTTATCGCCATAGTTTTACTCAATGAAAATGTGAACCAAACCATCCTCGTCACCATCAGTGTTTTAAAAGCGGCTGAGAAGTTCATGAATTTTAAGACTTTTTTTTTTAAACATTTATTTATTTATTTATGCATACAAGAACTGGGGTTCAGGCCAGAGGCGCGGGGGCTGAGAGAATCCACCAGAGTGGGGAGCAGAACAAGCAGATCAACCGAAATACACTGCTCAGGGGAGTAGCGGGTGAGGCAGGAGAGGTCTGCTGCGCCACCTGGGTCCCCTCCCTGGCCGGAGGCAGGGTTTGAACTCATGCTGCAGTGGCTGTGGTTTGCTTCATAGTGCGTTGCTTAACCCACTGCACCACTAGGGAGGGCCTGAATTTTAAGACTTTTTTTACTGAGAAGAAAGTGATCCATACAAGGCTCCTCTAATGGTCTTTAGTAGAACATGAATCTTCTCCAGAGGATCTTAGAAGTTGGCTCTCCCTGAAAGAGCCTTAAAGATAAGGCAGACCTCTAGACACACTCAATCCCAAGTACAATGGCACTTAAATGTCAGGGTTGACTTGGTGACTCTGTGTGTGTGTGTGTGTGTGTGTGTGTTTGAGAACAATCACATCGCTGACCTCAGCCATTCATTCCCTAGACAAAAGGCAGGGTTCCTATTCAGAGCAGTCACTGTTCCCTGTGCCAAGGATTTAGGGAAGCACAGGACTTCACAGTCCTATGATAAATAGAGGAAATGGGCAGACAGAGAAGGAGTGAACACTGTTCTAAGTGATAGAAAGGGATGTCTGCGGTAAAAGATGAAGAGAATGGAAAGGGGGCAAAGTGAAGGGATTGTCAGCTTGTCACCTCACAAAACCATCCCCTCTTTTATTCAGCTTGGCAGAGGGAGCAGATGATTGGAATGCCCTGCCAAGTTACTGTTCTGGGGTTGCCTTCTGGAATCAATCTCTGACAGTTTATTAGAACCCCCTTCACTCAGGAAGACATGTCCCATTTTTATGGCGTGCTCGAGACTAGCCGGGGTGCTAACGGCTATCCTTGTATTATTTTATTTAAGTTCCACCATAACAACCATAAGAACCAGTACTGTCGATATGTCACAAAAGTGAAACTGAGGCTGGAAGAGATGAAGATCATTACCCATGTTTTAACTGCATTGATAACTGGTTTACAAGACTGTGTATGATTCAGGGGTTCGGGTTCACACCTCTGCACATGTATGTTACTGACCCACACCTACCACCAAAGCCCCAACATCCTCCACCAGTTACCTGTGCACCTCCCCTGCTTTGCACCTCCTCATCTCCCTCTCCCTCCATTCTACAATCAGATTCTTAGGAGTTGTTTGGTTTATCCTTCATTGCTTTGTTCTGTTTCTCTATATTCCACATATGAGTGAAATCACCCAGTATTTTCTATTTCTTCTGACTTACTTGGCTTAGCATAATCTCATTCAGTTCCATCCATGCTGTTCAAGTGGCATCAGTTTATCTTTTTTATAGCCAAGTAGTATTCCATTCCACCCATCTTCTTAACCCACTATCTGTCCTTGTGTTTTAAGGCATCACTTTCTGAAATCTGAGTCAGCCTCATATAAGTAACAGGAACCACCATAAAAAGGACCCCCTGAAAAGGGCAGAGTCAATGCTGACATGGGGGTTAGCAGTAGTTCTGGGTAACTGCTAAAGCACAGGATGCTCCAGCCAAGATTGGGGATTCGAAGCAACAAGAACATTGATTAAAATCTGCTGTATGTGTCCCTAGCATTGAGGAACACTGGAAAAAGGAATGGAATTTTTATACACCTGGGCATTTGCCTGGGTGATATGTAAACCCTATGTGAAATCAGATGCAAATTATTTTATTAAGTAACAGGATTGTGCCAATATTAAATGACAACAGAACTGTTCCACACAAACATACACCCACACAAAAACACACAATGCAGCCCAATCTAAGATTGTCATTGCAGAAGAAATGACAACTATTTTCAGAGGCTTATACTCTAAGAAATGTGTGTGTGCACACACACATGGCTCAGTCAGCATTTAAAGATGAAAGAACTGTACAAAGATACAAAAAATTATGAAGCTCTGGGTGGTGATGAAACCGCTCTGACTTTTTCCTTGACTTTGAAGTGGAAGTAAACCACCTCCAGGGGTACCCCAAAGGCTGTAGCTATTGCTCAGCCTTAACAAGTCCAGGGAACGCTGCCCATGTGAGCATTCCCCAAAGAGTTCTCCACTGAAAACAGAGTTTACAAGTGTCAACAGGTGTTGAGGGAAACAACCATCAACAACCCTCACCTCCCCTCAGCAAAACGCAGAGAATCCCTCCACATCACTTAACTTCCTGAAACAGGTTTATATACATAAGTACTTGTTTTACTTTATATACATATAGTATTTTGTGATATGGGCCTCCCTGGCGGCGCAGCGGGTTAAGCAACGCACCTATGAAGCAAACCCCAACCACAGCAGCACGATTTCAATCCCTGCCGCCGGCCAGGGAGGGGACCCACATGGTGTGGCAGACCTCTCCTGCCTCGCCCGCTGCTACCCTCAGCAGTGTTTCAGTAGATCTGCCTGTTTTGCTCCCCACTCTGTGTCTGGTGAATCCTCTCACCCACCCCCCCAACCACACCTCTGGCCTGAACCCCAGTTCTTGTATGCATAAATAAATAAATATTAAAAAAAAAATACTTTGTGACAACTTAATTGGCCACAAGCCTTTTTCAATGGACAATACCCCACATGGGTTTTAAATGAGTCTCCAGAATAAAATTTGGTTTAAAAAGAGTGGGCTATGCAAATAAGCAGCAATCCTAGGTCACCAGGAAGGGAGAGACAAAATCTAAAGCTCCCATGCCTCATCTGCTGCATGAGGGGACAAGGTCAGAATTACGGTCTCCTCAGACAGACAAACTACATCAAATTGGGACAGTTACAATCGCAGCAATGTAGCTATGGCACGGCTGACATTCACACAGGGCCGCTGTGCGCCAAGCATAGCTCTCAGGTGCACGCAGGAGACCCGTGGGGTGTCCAGCCACCTGGCCAGGTGCACATGGAACAGCTTCGCTTGCCCTCATGAGGACTCCCTCCTCCCCTCACGTCTGCTGACTATGGGGTCAGGAGCAGAGTCTGGCTGTGCAGCTGCTCTCGCACAATGGTCAGCTGATGGCTGTGCTCTCTCTGAGTCATCTCGATTCATCAGTGCCTCAACATCCAAATGGTGGGAGAGGCCCCTGGCATGCAGCGGCCCTGGAAGCGCCCAGCATTTTCAAGGCTGGCGCCCAAACAACTCAGAAAGCTGGCTTCGCCGCCTGGGCATTCCTGCTGCACACACGGTTCCTTCCAGCAGCTCATGGCCATGCAGCCACGCCACCATCTGGGGCGCAATCGTCCGTCTGCCACGCTGGACAAGCAGCACCGAGCAGAAACAGGTGGCCCGGTGCCATCCATGCCTCCAGTGCAGGGCTGGTGCTTGGGGCACACACCTGCCAGACCCAAACGCACAAACGCCAGCAAAGCACGCTCAGATCCTCTCACCTTCCCCTCCACAGCACGCAGATGGACCTGGGCTGCTGTCACCCACCTTCCAGAGATGAAACAGGCAGTGAGTGACCAGGTTCAGATCATTTTTTTTTTTTTACAACAAAAAGCAGAAAGTTTTCTTCTGCAAGGCAGTGAGAGACTGCCCTTGTACTACTCTTACATGACCCTTCCATCAACCAAGGAAGAGGACCAGCATCCATGTCCTGGGAGGTGTCTTTAGGAATGGGTCACTTCAGTGAGTCACACACAGTTGGTCCCACCCCTGACCCAGTGAGACTATGGTCACACACCCCACAGCAAGATAGCAGGTGAAGGCAGAAGAGTCTCAGCACCAGGAATGGACAGAATAACCCCAAACATAAGGACCTGTTGAAAGCAAAGTCAGCCCAAGTACTAGTTAGCTCATCTGACTTAATGACATTGAAAGATAAGCAGGGGCAGGGAAGGGGGAGGGAAAATACAGTGTGGTTCCTCTAATTCTGATAAGCAGACAAAGTCATCACCACTTTGCAGAAGAACCTGAGACTTGGGGAAGCAGGCAGAGCTAGGGGTTTCATCCAGATCCACTCTTCTTGGGTCATGTGGTTCCTCACTCCTGCCTCCCCACACACCCCACTCCACATCACATGGTCTCTCTATAAATCCATTTATTTACTCAATAGAACCGTACTGGTTTGGCTGTAAATGATACTCTAGGATGCTTTGAATTATGTCAGGTGTCACGGATGGAGTTGGCCATTTTCACCAACTCTTATCACAAGAAAGAAAATGAAAGCTAAACACTTGAACCAAACAATAATGAAAACACACAGTACCCAACAGTCTGCCCACGAAAAGAAGGTGACATAAGCACATTCAAAAATAGAGAAGATAAATCTGGTACCAACATGCTGAAGTCTGAGGCTCCTTTTACCTCTTACCACCCTCCTGCCCCGCCATGCACTGCACTCACCTAACCATCCACCTACTCTCCCCCATGGCTCTCAGCTTTTGCAGTCTACCTGTCTGTTTGCTCACCTATCCAGAAAGCCACTCATCTCTGTACCCACATCCTCAATCAAGACAGATTTCAACATCACTGTGTGCATGTACACGGTTGCTCCATGGCCAGACAGGGTGCCTCGCTGAGGAGAGTGGCTGCTGTGTCTGTTTCCTTGGGCTCCCCTGAGCACACAAACCAGGCAACTGAAACCAAGAGACAACATGGTCTCCTGGTCATAGAGGTTAAAGGCCTGAGATAAGGTACTGAGGACTCCAAGATATCTGCCCCCTGCCTCTCTCCTGGCTTTTGACAGGCAGTATTCTCTGGCTTGTAAATACATCCCCCCATCTCTGCCCCTGTGGCTCCACCCCTTGTCCCTGTGTGTCTGTGTCCACGTGTGCTGCTCACCAGACCCTTGTATATTGGGTTAGGGCTCCCCCTGCTTCAGGCTGACCTCATCATAACTAGTCACACCTGCAACAACTCTACTTCCAAGCAAGCTCACAATCTGCAGTATGAAGCGCTAAGACTCCAAGGGATTGGGGTACACAAGTCAGCCCACAGCGGCCACCATGTACAGCATGAGGATCCAGCCACCCACTTGTTCCCGATGCTCTTAAGTCAGCAGCTGTCAGCCCACTCTGTGACGGACACTCACCTGTAGGCTTGTTTTAACAACTTCATGCCCAGTCCCACTGCCCAAAGGTTGTACTGTGGTCAATCCCAGTTGGGGACAACCCAACTTTAAAGACAATTCAGGGCCTCCCTGGTGGCGCAGTGGGTTAAGCAACACACTATGAAGCAAACTGCAGCCACTGCAGCACGAGTTCGATCCCTGCTGCCGGCCAGGGAG
>JAGFMF010011412.1:2041426-2071834 GCA_019455555.1 Galemys pyrenaicus
CCGCTCTCTGTGGTGAATCCTCTCACCTCCCACACCTCTGGCCTGTACCCCAGTGCTTGTATGCATAAATAAATAAATCTTTAAAAAAAAAAAATAAAGACAATTCAAAAAGCAAGGCTACCTAAGTGACGACACAGTCCGCCCAGAAATGAGAATCACTAGAGGTGAATCTTAATAACAATGAACCAGGAAATGGAGGCAAAGAAATGAATCAATAAGCCAGAGTGTTCATTCAGTGCTACGAGCACTGGGTCTCACACAAAGTCCACCTCTGCCTCTGTCACTGTCTCTGTCTGCAGGTGAGCAGGCAGGTGTGGTTACATATCATGAGGGAAAATGCCACGTAGATGTGGATGCAGGGGTGCGCTGGCGTGTGCTTGTGGACTACTAGTGCAGGCGTGCATCTCTGGGACGCTTCTGTGAGTATCAACAGAGCATGAAAACTGTCTCTCCAAAGGGACCATCCCACTGTGAGGTTATTACAATTAACTGACACTCTTAGTACTGTCTGCAGGTTCCTGGTCCTGGATCCTCAGTCCAAAGACCCTTCTAGAATAAATGAAAAAATGTGCATCAGAATACATACCACCAAACCAGAATGGTTCCAGTTAGAATTTTATTTCTCCTTTTCCCTATGAGCATGTTGCAAAACAGAGATCCTTCTGCTCCAATTTCATTGCTTTTGCATCTCCCCGCCCCTTTCTTTTGCATGTAGACCAGAAAAAGAAACAGTTACTAATTTGGGGACTGTCACTGACTTAGGAACAACTTTAATCCCATTAAATATCTACTCACAGTCTTCCTGTGGTATTAAATGTTGTCACCAAAGAAACACCCAAGAAAATATCAAGAAATGTGGTCCAACCCCGAGGCTTTAGTGGCACAAACCCCTCCATAATGGTCCAGGGTCCCTTGATGTCATTGTCTTGCTTCAGTGCCCCCCAAATATCAATCTATGTGGCAGCAAGATGTCCTGACCTCAAAGGACATTTTGGTTCTAAAGAGGCCATTACAATGACCCATAAATTAGGGTAACAATTTTCCTGACGCAGTTCTGCATACCCTTAATCTACATTATTAACAGCATCTACTTTCATCCTCAAAACTGTCTTGGTTGAGTCAATACAGTATGTGGTCTCACATCATAAATACACAGACGTTTTTAACATGCGCTCCAAGATTTGCTTCAGAAACACAGACACCCCTCCCACCCCAGCCCATCTGTCCTTCTTTCCATTCTTACCTAACCCGTGACCTTTGATGAGCTCATGCAGGCCCCATGATCGCCCCCTCCCTGTGCAGAGCTGGTTCTTGCCTCCAGTCTGCTCCTGCTCCTCTCCTTTCTGAAATGTTCCCTTCCCCACAGCTCCACTTACATAAATCTTACCTATCTTTCAAACTGAACTCAAGTCCCACTTCCAGGAGGCTGACTCTGTCTACCTCAACTCACATAGGTTATCTCCACTTTCTTGGCTTCCACCCATGACATTTGCTCTGCAAAAATAGGGCGGGGAGTGAAGGGCATGTCTTGGGTGATGTCTCCACTGCTCTTCCCAGCCGTGTGCCCACACTCGGGAAGCTGCAGGCAGTACCCAGTTGTGGTCCTTTTGTCCCGTTTAGATGGATTAGCTTTCTTCAAGGCACTGATTTAAAAGAAATGAGACTATAATACACAGTCTATTTACCCATGCTTTTTTTCTTATAAAACTGTTGTCTGGTTCTCAGAAAGCTACAAATAGACATATAAACTGGAGAGTCCCTTGCTAACTTTTCCCTGACAGGCGAAACTTCGCCACCCAGCGAACTTGGACCTTGATGTGAGCGCCTTGTCTCCAGGTCCCTTGCTCCCTTACTGGTCTGCTGCGCCACTCTGCTTATTCAAGTTCTTCCTTATAAAACAGCATTTCTCAAAATGAATTTTGTGGACCATCTGCGCCTGAGTTATGTGAGGTGTCTGCTGAAGTCACAGATTCCCAAACCCAACTGCAGGCTCACTGGATCCACACTGGACCAGGAAGACAAACAGGAGCTATGCTGTTAGCAGGATCCAGGTGGGTCTGCCAGCAAGTAAGAGCCACCATCAGCACCAGTGGACTTTGTCTGTGACTTAGCTCTGCTCCCCTAGGGGGAGAGAGGACCCTTTGTCTCCAAGGCAGCTCTTCCAACACCAGAAGGTGCCCATCCTCTCCTCCTGCCCCATTCTCTTTAGCAACCCAGGTTATTGCCCTAACCACAAACCAACCAGACTGCACTCCTGCTTACCAGCATCCTTCCCAAAATATGCTACCCCCTAAAAGAAGGGGGAGAGGGCTAGGTTTGTTGTACTTTTACTGTACCCTGCCCAATTCATAATGTAAATCAATTCATACTCTTGTCAGGTGACAATGAGAGCACCCTACACTACAGTCTAAACTAACTGGTGACATTATTTTGTCAATTTTTGCTAATCTAACAGGCATGTGACATCAACTGCTTAGTTTTAATCTGGATGCCCTTGTTTATAATTTGTGTGTATGTGATGGCCACTGGTAGTTCTTTTGTGAATTGTCTGCTCCTGTCCTTTCTAGGGTTGGTTTTTCCTCTGAATTCATTAAAGTCAATTACCAGGGCAATTAAGTCCTTTCAAGGCATGATCTCACTAACCCTCAAAACCATGCCCCCACCCACTTACTTTATTGGTGAAAAATCTGAGCCTGCAGGAATTTAAAATATGGAAACACAGTCATGTCTTTAACTTTCATGCTGACTTATCCTTCATTGAATTAACATTTTTTGAAGGACAGCTCTTTTTTCAATCAAATATTTGGGATAAAATTAAGAGGAAGGTTCAGAATACTTAGGATTTCATAATTCTGTTGCCTCTTACTTCTACTTAGTGCAGACTTTCCTTTATTCATTTGTTCTTTTGCCTGGCCTAGAGGTTACAGTAACCAGGTTACAATCAGTGAAGAGCCTAGCACAGCTATTTACTGTCATAAGGTTTAAGAAAGACCTATGTATCTGTTCCTATATTAGCCAAGACAGGTAGTATGTGGTTGACTCAAAAAGAGGACCAGAAAAGGATCAGAGGGCATCATTTAAAAACAAGGCAGAATGTAACAAACTAGGATCCTACACCTGGGAACAGCATCAGTAGAAATAATTCTAAAGTATATGTGCCAGTAAGATTAGCTTTCACTTTTTTCCCTTTTAATATTATCTGATATGCCAAAATCAGTATTTATGCAGTTAACTCAGATTCTGGTGTTGATTCATTATTTACAGCAATGCGATCCAAATAGCTGAACCTTTCTCGGTTTGAGTTAATTTCATCAAATGGTATGCAATTAAACTTTAATTAAAAATACATATGCAAAACCTTGAGAGCCTGATATTTAAAGCAACTAAATTTACAAGATTAAAAGTGATGCAAACAATTAAATACAAAGCTGTACAAGTCAAAGTCATTGAATCCCACTTGCCTTTTCTACCCAGAAGGCAGCCCAGGCCCCAGGCCCCAGTTAGGCGTTCTCAAGGTGGCACAGTAAGCAGTGACTTGAGATTTGAATTCAGGTGTCCAAACTTTAAAGGAGCCTGTTGAGGAAGGTCTTTCACCAACATCTAATTATTTACAAGTTTGCTCAAACAAGTGCTGGTCTTGCAAGACCATCACCAAACATTCCGAACAAAACCTATAAACCAGTCATCAGAAGAGACCAAGACTATAGTCTTGGTTGTGTGGCTTACAGTCTCAGGCAGCCTGACAAAGTCCTCAGGTCTCATTCTACAAAGTTTGATGGAAACTCAGTTTCTTCCGTATCAGTAATCATACTGATGCAATGCCAAGGCCCTACCTTTGCCACAAGTATTTCTTGCACAAAACAAATGTAATGAAAAGAGAAATAATATTATGTAGATTAAATGTCCACATCTCCAGATAAGAAAGTACAGTTTCTTTCTATCTTTACTATCCTGTTTCCCCTTACTCTCTTTTCAATAACTTTATACCACACAAACACTGTAAGGTCACGTTCTCAATACTGAAGTTTCAGCTCTCACAGTTTACTGCCTGACAAACATGCTCTTTTTCATAGAACATAAAGAGAATTTTAACTTTAAATAGTTTGTTCTAAACAGGAATGTCAAAGCAAATTTTAAAAAGGAAAAGACACTTCTGTTTATGTAGTTATATATGTTGGTTGTTTATACAGTCCCTGCAATTTTGTTGCCCAGAACTTAGTATGAATTGCTTGCCTGACCACACTACCAGCAGACAGGGGTTTCCACCTTCACTGGCCTATCACACACACCCCCAAACACACCCCCTACAGAGGACACACAGCACTTCCACATGCAAGCTCCTCCTCTAGAAGCTGACCCCCAACACACATGGTCATAAACCAGCACACCATACCCAGGTCGGGCACCATGCTCACACCTGAAACCATTAGAATTGACCCCTGAAACCCATGCTAACTCAATAAACTCTCTGCAGCAACAGCTCACAAGGGACAAGCTCTTTCAAGCCTCTCCCTGGAAGTCCAGGTGAAGTGACCGCTGCCACCTGAGGCCTGGGAGTCCCCAGGGAGCACAGAGGGGGCGCATGTGGGAGGCACACTCACAGCGAATCGCACTTGGCAGTTCTCCTCGCCCAGGTAGCACAGGTCCCCTGAGACGTTGGTCTCCAGCCACAGGTGCTCTCCATTCACGGCGTTCTCCTGCAAAGAAGGAGTCACCTGACTTTAGGTTTGGCTTTTTTGGGTTTTGCTTTATTGTCAGGCATGAAGGGGGAAGATCTCAAATTCAGGTTTTGGACACAAGAAAGTTAGTGGACCCAAGGAGTCGTAAAACTTGCATTTTCCCCCTGGAAATATTGCTACTGAAATTCTAGAAATAGAAAAAAGTGTTTGGAAAAACACGGAGTTGAACCTAAAAAGACATTAGGCCCATATATACCTTATCTTATGGATATTAACCCTTGAAACATATAACAAATGGGGGAGGGCATTTATATTGTTCACAGTAAGGTCTTATTTATCTAGACCCAACACAACAAATGAGGAAGATAAAAGCTCAAACTGTTTGATGTAGGGTCTCATTAATCTAGGCCAATACCACAGATTCCATGACAATTGAGATCAAATTCCATTAAAACTTCACTGGGCAAATTAAGAACTAGGAGAATCATATTGAAGTACTTTAAGACTTCTGAAAACGCATATGAGTAATGGGTATTATAATGGGTGAAAGACTTCTTAAAACTTAGTTTAAGTCAAAGCATAATACATACATTTTGACTAATTCAAATATTTTACCAATTCAGTAAGGCCTTCACCCATTTACTTCTACATTTTCTGAGCTGAATGGTTTCCCTGCTTCTAAAAATATTCACATAATTTGGGCCTGCCTGGTGGTGCAAGGGTTAAAGTCTCAGCACTATCAGGCTATCATCAGCCACTGCAGCATGATTTCGATCCCTGGGCAGGGAGGTGACCCACGTGGCACAGCAGACCTCTCCTGCCTCACCTGCTGCTCCCCCTCAGCAGTGTATCTCAGCAGATCCATCTGTTCTGCTCCCTACTCTCTCTGGTGACTCCTCTTACCTCCCCCACCCCACACCCTACACCCAGTTCTGGCATGCATAAAACTAAATCTTTTTAAAAAATCTTAATTTAAAAAAATAATATTTTACATGCTTCTAACAGCAAGCACAGCTGCCTTGATGTATAATGTAGAGTAAAGAGCCTGTGTCCAGAAATGTACATGCTTCATGGGGAGAGGAGCGGATAATACACAAAATATTTATTTTACATCATGATGACCACAATTCCACATTCTTTCTCATGGCACACTACCTTAGAGGAATGAGGGATTTATATATTAATTCCATATTTTGCTCATTTGCTTAAAAAGGGTTCTATTGTTATTAAGGAAAGGATTTAACCAGTATATTGGGTTAACCAGTATACAGGGCCCTATGTCTATGGGGTTGGAAGCAGGTGGCTCTTGTTTTTGTCTTGTTCATCACAGCACTTGGGTATGAGTTACTTTTCCATGGGGGAATGCTGTAGGCAGAATTGTACTCCCCCCAATTTATATGCTGAAGCCCTTAAACCCCCACTGTGATGGCGTTAGTAGATGGGATCTTAGAGAGCTAATTAGGACACAAGGGCTGAGCCCTTTTGATGGGATTAGTGTCTCTGTGAGAATAAACATGAGTGGGGTCTCTCTTCCTCCATGTACACATCCAGGAAAGGGCATCTGAGGACACAGAGAGAAGGTGGACAGCCATCAGTCAGGGCGTAGGCCCTTGGAAGGTACCAACATCTTGATCTTGGACTTCCCAGCCTACAGAATGGTGAAAATCAAATTTCTGATGTAAACAGCCAGGCTATTATATTTTGTGATAGCAGTCTAAGCAGCTAACAGGAGTCGAGCTTAATAAGGGTTTTATACGATAACCAAGCAATTTAGAAGTCCATCTTTTGTGTGAGTGACCTTTATTATGATCCACTCCAACAATATCTATGTAAACCTCTGAATCCCAAGGTTTAGCACAGGGAAGCAGAAATAAGCACCAAAGAAAAGTTGGAGGAAACAACAGTAGCATCATTTTCCTAAAATAAACATTTCTTCAGACTCAAATATAATACATTTCCTTTCAGGGCCTGTAAATACAAAAAAAATTTCAGATAAAAATTCCTAAAGGTTATGACTGTTTCAAGAAAGGTGACATAAATACTTTGAACAATGAACATGAAACAGAGGGACAGAAGAAATCCACAAGTCCTTTAGTTGTTTAGAACGAACTCAGGAAAGATTCTACAGGAGACCTTTGAGTTTTCAGAGAACAGAAGTGATGGATGAGGACATTAACTAATAAACAACTATTTCTTTGCTCGGTATCCTGAAAAAAATTGACCCCCGTAACCTAAAATATTCCATTCCTGGGAATTGATCTTCCAACTTTAGCTTATAACCATTTTATAGAATAAAATCCTTTTTCATCCTTTCAGCCTATAATTCAGTCAGTAAACATTTGTTCCACACCACTGGTGCCAGGTACTAGGTTAGCATGGAGTAAAAGTGACTAAAGATAGAAACTAAATGCACAATTATAGCAACAAATACTAAGGAAATCTAAGCCCAGCCAAAAATTATGCAAACCATTTTAGAAAGTAAAGTATAAAATGTGAGTCCTGGTAGGTTAAGAGAGATAGGAAGAGGAGACAAGACCAGGGAGGCAGAGATTTACAAGCTCATACTAACACCCTGGTCTTGGGGGTGGGTCATCCCTGGCAGGGGCCATTTGCTCCTGCCTCCTGCCTCCCACACAATGGATACCATCAGAAAGCACTAGGGGGGTGTTTCTAAACCTTCCCTCAAATTCAAACCTGGCAAAATCACTAGGATTCGCTAACTCACTCTTGAGTGGCCATCTGATTGAGAAGACTGACCTTTGAAAGAAGAGGAAAAGGAAGACTCCATGGAGGCTTCCTGCCACAGTGGCTCTAACACATGGGTTCTCAAATGTGATCACACATGAAGATGACCTGGAGAGTTTCTAGAAATCGCCGGGTATCCCCAGAGTGTCTGCTCTAACTTATCTGCAGTGGAACCTAAATAAACATCAAGGCGTTTTCAAAGCTCCCAAGGTGACTTGAATGTGCTATAGAATCTGAGACTCAATAATCCAGTAGACCCTACCCTACCTCTTCAAGTTTAGGGCCAGAAGATGTTACAATTTGTCTATGACTGAAATCTCATAGACTTGACACTTCTTTGTACAATCACCAGTGAAGGAGATGAGAAAGAAAGACAGGGCATGAGGTAGCCTGGAGGGAGATTTTGAGGAGAACACAGGGAACTAGAGATGCATGGTGAGTAGGCCCAAGTTAATAACAAGAGCCTGGGGATAATGGAAAAAGAAACAAACTTCCACAAGCCTTTAAAGAAGCAAAAGGATAAGTTTAAATGTTCATACATTTATGTAGTAATGCCACTTCTAGAATGTGACCTAAGGAAATAATCTATATGGAAGAAAAAACTATAAAATCTGTAGAAACTACAGAATCTCTGAAAACTCAAGGGTCTCCCGTAGAATCTTTCCTGAGTTAATTCTCAACAGCTACAGGACTTGTGAATTTCTTCTATCCCTCTGTGTTTCATGTTCACTGTTCAAAATATTTATGTCACCTTTCTTGAAACAGTCATAACCTTTAGGAATTTTTATCTGAATTTTTTTTAGCATTTACAGGCCCTGAGAGGAAACAGTATTATATTTAACCAACTATATCCAAGTTGGTGTCTACCATTTAATAATCAAAAACTGAAAACATCAAATGCACAGTGGAGAAGAATGTTTACAAAAGGTAGGATAAAACACAAAGTGTGATGTTATAAAGGAGCATAAATATGGAGAATTGCCATGTGACTGTATGATATAAAGTGTAAAGTATAAAAGCAAAATTAACTGTACATTATGATTAAAACTCAATAGAAATAAGGATTGAAAAAAATTACAATACATCGATAGTTTGAATTTTGACCCAAATATCCCCTTCTGTGAGTTGCTATGCTTTACTAGAGAAGTTCAAGAGTTTTCTTTATTTTCTGCCTTTTCTTCATTCTATTCCATTATTTCATAAAGCCAATGCTACCAAGTTTTTTCTCTCTTCATTCTACTATAATTGCCTTTGTCAAGATGCCTTTGGTGACTTCAGACGGCTAAATCCAACAATGAATTCTCTCAGTCTTCCTCTTGTCCAACAGTTTGCACACAGATAATCCTTTCCCTACTTCTGGAGACACCTTCTGCTCCAAAACACTTCTTTGTTTTCTTTTACTTCAATGACCATTCTGTCCCAGACTCCTTTGTTTTATCTTCCCTGTATTCCCAAACCCTGAATATATGAGTCTCCTACCTGTCCTCATGCTTCAGTTCTTAAAAGATCATAAAAAGAAGAAAAGTCCTTAAAAATATAAAGGGATCTAAGAAAAAGCACAGTTAAAGAAGAAAAGATGGGACACACCTTTTACTAGACTACATTTCTCTCACTGCATCCTTTCTTACGTATCTGATGTCTAATAAAGTACACAAGGAAGTATTTTAGCCAGATTGCTCTGGCTTTTGCCCTCAGCTCCTGAAAGGTAATCTCGCTAGGTACTTAGAATTCACCATGTGCTTGGAATGTCCTGTCTGATAAAGTATCTGTTTGCCTGAGGACCTTGGCCCATATCATGTAATCTAAAATAAAAATGATTATGGTGGAATTTCGAGCCCTATGATAGATAATCAGCTCAATCTCCAGAGGGGCTGGAGGCCCAGATTAATCACGTGGTCAGTAAACCAGTCTATATGATGAAGTCCCCATTAAAACTTTGGACATCAAGGTTCTTATCAGTCTCCTTGGCACAATGCCATCTGTGTTGTCACATACAGTAGCCAGGAGCAGTCAGCACGGAGACAGGAACAACTGAAAGGTCCTCGTGTAGAACTCTCCTGGACTCTGCCCCAAGCACCTCTCTCCTTAGCTGATATGATTCTGGATCCTTTCACCATAATAAGTCATAAATATGAGTATCATACCTTCGAGGGAATTCTATGAGTCATTCTAGAGTATTATCAAATATGAGTGGGGTCTTGGGGACTCCTGAATTCCACATATAGGTATCCTGCCTGGGAGGCAACTGCACAAGAATGGAGTAGAAAAAAAAGACTATTGTGGTTTCCTTCTTCCATCTCTGGTGAGCCCTGCTCCAGCCCAATATCAATAAACATGAGCTTTGGAGTCAGACAGCTCACTACTCACTGCTTGTGGAACATAGTGTCCCTCCAAGCTCCCTCACTGCGCTCATTACTAAACTTCAATAGCTGTTCTTCCTTTACAAGATCATAGTGATGTTCACAAATGAATATGCATAAAATTCAACAGCTTATACACAGTAAGTGAACAGGCATTCAGTATAGCTTTTATTGTTATTGTGATTATTCTCGTTTTCCTTCTTCCCTAACTACAGATGTTAGCATTATCCACGTTCCTTTCCTTGATATTTAAAGCCTGTCCCCAAGAGTGCCTTCTTAGACACACTGTTCCACCTCGTCATCCAGGTTCCCTTGTAGTCAGGTGTGCACATGTGGCCAGATTCTAGCCAATGGGATGCGAGCAGGAGTGAAACATAATCCTTTCAAACCTGGCCCATTAAAGCATCCCACATGCATCCCGCCATGTTCTGTTCCCATACTGGATGACTCATGGTGATTTTGGAAATCTTCTGTTGAAGATACATGAGCAACTGTTACAGAATAGCTATGTGGAACAGGGAACAACCCCCAAGCTACCCAAAACAGTCCTGGTCCATTACACAAGTGAAAAATAAACTTCTAAATAGAGCCAAGTTTGAGTATACTATTTACTACAGGCTTGTCTTCCCCAACTAGTCTAGGCCTCTTTTCACATAGTTTTGTGCACATTTCCTTCATTATCCATGTCCATACCCTAGTGACTGACTGACTATACACTCAAACAGTATCTCTGAGCCCTGGTTTCTTCCATTCTGAACCCTGAATTCTGATATCCTGCCTGATCTTTTATACTACTGTAAAATTAACTGCCTTAAAACAAAGCTATGGGGCCCTCTCTGGTGGCGCAGTGGGTTAAGCAACGCACTAAGAAGCAAACCGCAGCCACTGCAGCTCGAGTTCGATCCCTGTCGCCGGCTGGGAAGGTGACCCACATGGTGCAGGCAGATCTCTCCTGCCTCGCCCGCTGCTCCCCTCAGCAGTGTGTTTCTGTCAATCTGCCTGTTCTGCTCCCTGCTCTATCTGGTGGATTCTCTCACCACCCAACATCTCTGGCCTGTACCCCAGTGTTTGTATGCATAAATAAATAAATCTTTTAAAAAAAAACAAAGCTATGGTTATGCTTCTCTCTTGCTCAGGATGCTCAATCCCCTATTGTTTATAAAATAAAATTCCAATGTAATCTCAGACCTTTCTTTTCAATGGCAACAATCTCTGTCTTAAGTCTTCCTCATTCCTCTTCATATACTTTATCTCCTCTTCTCTAAAAATGGCTTTATTTTCCTCTCTTTGTGCCATGTTTACATTTTATATCACTCTCCTCACCTGGGAACCTCTCTCTCTCTTCTTTATAAATCACTCTTGAAATACCATCTCAGAGTACAACTCATAGTAGCCACCTGTGCCAGGAGGACAGATGAGAGAGGGGTGTCCCATGCCTAAATGAAGAGAACTTTGCTGTATTTGTAAGTGCCGAGGCACCTTGCTACAGCTCTACATAAGTTGGTATAAATCAGCCTGTATGCAGACAGATTTAGCTACCTAGAGGTTCAGATCCCCTAGGTCAATAAGACATAGTAGATACGGTTCCATGTGTTCAGGTTCAACTGATTCCCTAGCAATGGTTCCAGAGACAAGGTGGGGAGTGTGACAGACCGAGTAAAAAAGAAGATTCATTGACATTAGAAGAAAATCATGTACACAAAATGAAGACATGGCTTGTAGAACTATTTTTTGAAACAATAATAAAATTATAATTGTGTACTCTATATAAATGTCCTTACAAATTCAGAAAGGGGGAAATAATCTGGACTGCCTAACCCTGAAAATCTTAAAGACAATCATAGCAAAATCTGTCTCGGATGGTTTCTGTCTGTGCTGCCAATAAGCACCTGGCTGCTGAGCACATGAATGTAGCTAGTATTCTGACTGATGTTATCTACTCTAACATTATGAAATACTGACTGAGATGTGCTGTCAGCATAAACTTATAGTAGATTTTGAAGACTTAGCATGAAAAAAGAATGCAAATCACCTCACTAATAATTTCACAACAATTACATGCAGAAATGGCAGTATTTTTCATATATTCAGTTAAAGAAAATATGCTAAATTTCATTTTACCTATTTCATTTCACTTTTTTAACGTGGCTACCTGAAAATTTAGAATCACTTCAAGGACCACATATCATTCTGCTAGACAGTGTTATTTAGACAATCATTTTCTTAGCAGTACAAATTTAGATCTGGACACTTCTCACTGACCTGGGAAGTTGTACAAATCTGTGATATCTCCCAGCTGTGATGTGATTTAATTTTAAATCCTTGCAACTTAAAAACAAAAGAATAGTGATGATGGGTAGAATCACAGTTGACTTGTCCAGTCACCAACAGAGCTGACTAGACAGGGGCCACTGCTGATCTATAGCTGGGAAGGGCCTCAGCTCTGCTCAGCTGGCTGGTAGCTCAATTGACCTGATTACCTTTTAGAAATGGGGATCTGAGTCAGAAGCGATTTTGAGTGGGGGACACTAGTGATGATGACACTGAAAGTTGTTAAGAAAGCTAACGTCTCCTACAATTTAACCATCTGAACCAAGACGAAAATGAGGACATGCACACACATGCATGCACACACGTACACACGAACACTTGCCTCCTCCTGGCTTTTCAGTCATTGTTTCTAAAGATAAAATGACCTAGTTTGGTAACCCAGTTTAAACCAATCCTGCACAGAGACTTTGTTTCCCTAATCTTGTTCCCAAACCAGATAGAGAAGCAGTGTGCTCCCTGTACTACGTTTTATCTGTCTGGGAAAAACACTTCATTCTGTAGCAGCATCAGCTAGAGGAGAGGTAAAGCGATTGAGATAAAATATCTGGCTTCCTTCATACAGAAGTTCTATTTTCCCTAGTCCTCAGGATTGGAGGAGATTTTCCAAGGAGAAAGAAAAAAATACACTGAAATCAAGAAAGATGGTGGTAGCTTTTCCATCATTGTCTTGAGGGCTGTGTTAGGCAGTGTAATGGACAAAAGTCAAGTAACAAACAATGGAGGGGAACAGAGTTCATTTTTGATACTCTCCACTGTAATACTATAAGTAGGGAAGAGACCTCACTGTGCAATGGACTTGACTCTGTTGTAGGACAAGCATGTGACACTGAAGAAAAGACATGTCATATCTGCAACAGACACACTTCTAAACGGGCTAACTCACTCTAAGCTGGAAACTTGGATTTCAGCCCAGGAGATGAGATTATTTTTCCTTTTTAAGCATTACTTGCTTCCTTCATAGCAACTTAGTTTGTTTTCCCCAAAATTGGATTGGTTGACACTCATGGCATGGTGTCAGAGGGAGCTGCCCCTGCAGGCTGTCCCCGTGGAGGAGAAGAGGACGCCACTGGCAGGAAAGGGAAGATCAAACAACTGTGTTTGCTGGAAGACTTAACACCATGCACTACATTAGGGAGGAAATTAAAAAGTTACTCAGAATTCAAGTAGCCTAAATCCATTTATTTTCCAAGCAGGCTTTGGACTCATGTCCAAGCCTTTCAGGAGCTGGAGACTGGATGAGTGCCTGCCGACTCCCAGTGAAATGTCCCCTTCTGGCTGATTGAGCTTCTAGCTGTAATTGATCTGCCCCCTGACATCTGTAACTATGTGGCTACTAGGTGCATGGTGCTGTGCTCGCCAATGTGCAAAAGAAAACATAAGCAGAAGATCTGCCCTCCCCTCAAAAGCCTAAAATCCAACTCAGGAGTAGATTAAACAAACTTGGTTCTAAGCTTTATAAGACAATGCACTGTGCAGATTAGTATTGTGAGGATCAAAACAAAAAGTGAGCAGTAATAATATAAGCAGAATGGGTTGGCTTGAACAGATGAGCATTTCCTGGGAGACAACGAGAGGGGTCTCGATAAGAAACAGCAAGTCCCTCCCTGACACACTATCACTAAAGCACTGAGGCACCACACTGAAGACTGACGAGGCTCCTCCCCACTGGACATTAGCTGATGCCTGACAGCACAGAGTGAAGACCTGGCTCAGCAGCCAGCGTAGAGTTGGCAAAGATTCATCAGGGAAACAAGACTGCAAGGCACAGAATCCGCCAAGTCAGGACAGGCCATTACAGTAAGTCACTGCAGGGGAGAAGTGTTCGGACTTTGAGGAACAGGCTAAAAATAAGAGCGAGATCGACTATATCACTAAGCAGGGAGGTAAAAATATGACAATGGAATCACTTGAAGGAAATCATTAAATCTGTGTACTGAAAACATAAAAGCTGCCTCCCGCCCAACTCCATGGCAGACTTTGGCCAAAATGTGCAGTGCCCACAGCCTCGATCACCAAATCTGTGCAGAGTGAGCTGGGCACCCAGTAGGCATGCCATTCCACCAAGGCCTTTGCAAAGGGCCATTCAGGAAGCAACTGGGCCCCCCAGATGACCTTGGCACACACAGCCATGTCAGGGCCCTTTGGGAGTTCTACACAGGTAGAAACTCGGGGACTAAGGTCCTAACCCCAAGTTCTCCTTGACTTATCATGCAACTTCAGATGTGCCAGAAACAGCTTTTATGTCTGTTCCTTATAAGAGGAGGTGATGCATGTCAGAGGCTCACAATATGGTGTGCCCTGGAGTTGACCCCACCCCCACCCCCACCCCCACCCCAGCCAAATGGTTATAGAGCAAAGAGAATTTCCACCTGAAAGACAAGTGCAGATTGGAGGCCCAGGTGACTCATCCAGCCCTGCTACTCCCTGTTCTGCCAGAGGCAGAAGCATCTGGGCCCTTTTGCTCACCAAAGGAAAGGAATTAGAGCTCCTTCTTCCTTCACTTTTTTTTTTTTAATTCTTGTCAGTCTTTCTCCTTACTTCAAAGATTCTTACCAAAAGCCAAACCAAGCCACTGCTCAGTAAATAGTAACAGTCAATAAAGATTGATCATTTTGATGCATTTAGCCCCAGAGAGTAGGCTGGTAGGAGACGGGTAGTCAGGCTGCTTGTCCACAGGGATCCAGGCATGTGGGTGAGGTCAAGGGAGAGCAGAAATGCACTGAGACTGGCCTTATACTTTAAGACAACAGAGAAGACTCTGCTTCAGCTCCCTGAACAGGTGGGCTAATGAAAGTGACATATGTGGAATTAGCAAAAAGCACACAGGGCCAGGGAAACCAAACAGTGAAATGAGGGAAAATATTAGCAAAAAAAAAAAAAGTTGAGCTGTTTTAAAGATCTATTTCTTCCTCTTTGAGAAAAAGTAAAAGAAAAATAGTAAGGAACTGTAGTATCGGTCAGTGTTTGACATCAGTTAACTAACAGTGATATTAGTTCATAATCAGGTTTTTTCCAGACATGTATCTCATAGCTTCTTACGTATGCGATCACTAAATACAGCCCCAGACGGAGTGTCTCCTGACAATGCTTCCAGTTCCCTCAATTGTTAAACATTCTCAAAGTGTCTCCTGCCCTCCCATAATCTAAACAGGGTGCCTGCTGTGAAAGGGAAGGTGAAAGGGAGGAAGGAGACGACTAAGCAGGAACCTGCCTTGGGTCCTGTTTGCTCTTCCCCTATTAAGTACTGCAGCCTCCCACCACCAGCCAAAAATAACATTTTGAGAAATATTAGAATACATACCTCTCTGCAGGGATCAGAAAATAATACCTTCCAGTTAAGCTCTGGCTCGAGCAGGACATTTCTTTTTAAAAGCATTTTCTGAGAACTACTTGCAACATCAAATAGGGCAGCAGCGCCCTCCCTGAGCACCCAGGGGCACCTTCACAAGCCTATTGTAGGTGACAGCACCCTGTGGCTTAACTGTTGGTTTCTTCTCTGTCCACTGGAGTCGAAGCTTCTTGAAAGCAGAAACTGTATCTCCCCCACTTCAGAACCCCAGGGAGCCAACACAGCTGCTAGAGCAGAACAGGTCCTTAAGAAACGTTTGACGAAGTAAAGAGTAAGTCGATTCCTTTATCTCTGAAGAAATAAATCTGTGATCTGACAAAGTTCACAGACAAAGCTGACAAAGGACTGTCATATTCCATATTTGATCCTAAGCACAGCCACCAAGTCCCCCTTGGGGAGGGACCAAAATTTGGGTCCCTGAAAAACATGGGTGCTGAAAAACATCAAGTGACTGGAGCAAAGTCACAACCGGAAGAGAGAGGAAGGATTTCATGAATGTTTCTACTGAAATGAGTTATTAGAATCTTGCTTCTCAAATGGGGTCCTGCTGTTTTAGATCCAGAGAGTAGTCTGGGGTTCCTGATTCATAACCCACTCTTACCATTGGTCCGTGCGTGTCCCTCTT
Organism: Galemys pyrenaicus; assembly: GCA_019455555.1. Classification (NCBI taxonomy): domain Eukaryota; kingdom Metazoa; phylum Chordata; class Mammalia; order Eulipotyphla; family Talpidae; genus Galemys; species Galemys pyrenaicus. Next base: position 2,057,516 of record JAGFMF010011412.1, read on the forward strand.
TGATTTTTTGCATCTGCTTGTGTAGATGTTTACTTATTTTTAATGATGTAAACACTGGGTTGAGCCAAGTAAATCACCCTTAGTTCCATGGTGTGGCTAAGGACAAGCTCTCTGTCCTCAGGGCAGGAAACAGCGAAGCCTCAGCACAGACTGACTCACAACCACAAGCTCAGACAGTCATGCTTCAAACGATTCATGAAGTTTTGTTTTCATCTCACTTCATAGAGAGAACCTGCAATCCCAGGGTTTGCACAGGGAGCTCAGGCCTGCTCTGGAGGCTCGCCAGCAAACAACATGGAAATTATTAAGTCGGTCTTGCCTGCAAATGAGAAAAACACACATGCAATTGAATCATGTTTAAATGAATAAGCCAACACCTACACTCCAGTCCAGAGTCGCTCTGGGCTCCTTCGCTGGACCGTTGGCCACGGGAAGGCTGAGGGGGTGTGCAGGAGCCAGGTGCTGGAGGCCTGCCCGGGAGATTGCTTTCCTGCAGCAAGAAGAAAAAAACACAAGGGCAAACCAACATCAGAAGGTAATACAGAGCTAGACATTTCCCATGAGGTAGAATCGGTACCTGAGTTAGGGTGCACATGTGAAAACTTTTGTGAATGTGCCGGGTGTGGCTCTCGGGTATGTGGTGAAGACAGAAGTGGCAGGTCTCTAAGTTGGAGCTTAAGGTTACTTTGAGCAGTGTTGCTTTAGGAGCAAAAAGTCAAGCCTAAGGCCCTATCTAGAGTAGAGGGAAGAATGCAGGTCTCTCTGTTTAAAGAAAAAGACCTGGCCCTTGGGGCAGCAGTCACACTTGGACAATTTTACAGCAGCCAGACACTAAGGGCAGATGAGGCCAGGCTGGTGAGGGTCTTCTACTGAAGTTCCTCCATTTTCTAGTCAAGAGTTCTCCAAGGTAGTCATAGCTCCAAGTTCACTCTTGCTCCTCTCAAGAACACCTGCCCTTACATTGCCTTGCCCTCATGGAGGACTTCTACAGATAACTGGAGGTTCTACATTGGAAACTGTGTATACTGCCAAGCATTCACACATACTAGAAGATCAATATCTTACCAAGGTTCATGCTAAGGAAAAAACCCAAGCACTGCTTAGCCTTTAGGTTTATATCAAGTAGAGCACAAAAGAATTCAGGTCAGAAAGGAGGGAACCAATCAGGAAAGAGTGAGAAAGTCAGCCCTGATCTTAGTCTGCAAAACTAAGAAATAAGAGGAGCTACTTAAACAAGCAAATGTAACTATTGCTGAGAAAAGGGAAGGAAGGAGAGACTAGTGTATATTGAAGAGAATAAGAACAGCCACAGAGGAAAGAAGCAGGACCACCTTGAGATCTTGTGGACTCATCATGAATAATAGGCCTTCAATTTCTGAACAGTTCCATCAAAATTTTCACATAAGGACCTCAAGCTGAAATATGAGTGCTAGTCTGTGAATTAGTTAAGTGACACCCTGGCAGAGTCATTCCCCCCGGGAATGTCCACGAGTGCTGAGTTTCCTGAGCTAGAATCAGTGGGTCTTGTGCCCAACAGCTCTGAGTCCTGAATCAACCTGGGAATTTGTGCTCACATGCCTCCCAATTCCCTTTCTATGTGCTGAAGTTTCCACACTGCTCCATGAAAGCACCAGCAACCTCACTGTACACTCTCCCCCACTGGCATCTGCAGTGGGGATGGAAACTGCATAGGACATGAATCCCACAGGGCATGAAATCTGCCATCTCTCACCTTGGCCTGCCAGACACACGAGGTCCCCAGCACTTCCTTGGGCTCCTACATGCACTTCATATATATAAAACAGACTGAAGACAGACTGAAGCCAGTGGCAGCAGGGACATGGATTATCCTGCCATGATGCTGGGGAAGGACAGAGACAGCCTAGAAGCTTTGTTGGACTCCAGAAGGTAGATGTGCTCTATGTACAGTTGCTGATCTCTGCAAACTCCACTGAGAAATGGATTTTATAAAACTGATCAAGATGAATAGCAGTTCCAAAAAGATAGGGTAGAATCCAGGATTGCGCAGCTGTTAACCAAGGGCTATGTATGTCTGCGGCTCAGCAAGTGTCCAGTCCTCTTTAAAACAAACAAACACAAGAACACCCTTGTATTCCCACACAGCAAGTCCCAGAAAGTGGAGAGGTCCTCAGGTGTTAGCAGAGATCATATCAAACTTGCCAGTAGCCTACTTTCAGAAGCTCCCACTGGGCAGGGCACCAGCAATGTACTTGCTTTATGTAATCCCCAAAGAGCCATCCCCAGGATGTAGGCCTTTAATGAAGATAGTCCAATGGCACAATTCTTGTTCCCAGCTTTCACGGATACCAATAATGAAGATGATCTATTTTGGCCTCTCTTTATCACTGAACAGCAAGAGAAAGAAGAATGGAATATTCTTACATGGTGACCCTTCACCCCTCAACCATTCTCCTCCACCTGAGTTCAAGGAACTTCTTCAGCATTTCTCATGAGGACTCATCTCTGGCTTAGAGGCCTCTGAGTCATGATTTGAATCAAAAGACAATCAGATCTCTATGGAGTTAGGATCTGCGGGTTCTACCTTTCATTTCTAAACAGTCATTCAACCTAATTTATTTTTCCTGTGAATCTGTCTGTTTAGGAAGCTTTTAATTAGGAATATAGCAGAGGGCTCTCACATCTATTCATTAAAAGATTGGGAGGAGTTCCTCTGAATAGAGAAAGGATAATCATATTATCTGGACAGTCACAGGTAGGCTAATAATACATGCACATGGCTTCAATATGGGGTCTATGACATAATCAATTCCTTATGAGCAGTTCAACAAAGTGGGCTGAGGCTGCCATCATTTCAACTGGAAGCCGCCCCCCCTGCCTCAACTTCCCCTCACCCCCACTGACCTTCAATGAAGCCTCTCACATTTACCAGAAGTAACCTCACAATTCCCCCATCAGTTGGTGTTGTTGGGTTTTTTTAATTACATTTATTGAGCTAAAGCTGATTTACAACACTTCATGTTTTGAGGTAGTAAGTTCACACCTCTACAAAAGTATGACTATCACCTAAATTTAAATGTTCTGATAAAACAAACTAGCAGTGCTTAGACACCAAACCTTAGCACAACTGAAAAATTCCCATATGTTGGGAGAAAGAAACACAAATCCTTCCTCTCTTCATCAACAGTCACACTGTTGTGATCAGAAAAGGAGAAGGGGAAGCAGGAGATGGAGAAGAAGGGGAAGGAGAAGATGCAGAAGCAGCAGGGAAGGGAAGAGGAAGAGAGAACACAGGGAAGAATAAAGTTCTGCCCCAGCAGAAGCCACAGGAGAGGTAGATTCGTTCTTTTGACCTCTCACAGAAACCTGATCACTCCCTGGGTAAGGAATGCCAGGAGGGGCAAATTGTTCAAATCACCAAATGATGAAACAGGGGACTTGCATGTCTCTAAAAGGGCAATGTTGCTAGAAGAGAGACACAAATATTCAACCCTGGCTAACCCCTGCAATAAAAGTACAATCAAATCACACTCTTTTCCAGCCCATGACTGCAAAGGATTAAGTAAGGGCTTTTGTTGATTATTTATTCCTCATTGTGGATGCAAATTTATGGTTGGTTTTCTGTAACATTAATAGAAGAAAATTGTATATCTACTACACATATAAACACTAATTAGGAGGAAAATAAGAAAGAAAAAAATCAAAGTGGCTGCCAGTTTGTAACTGTAAGTGGGCCTCACAGACATAAGGAAGACAATAAGAAAATAAATATTGAGGTACTATGGGGTTGGGAGGTGACTTCTGATTACAGATTTCCATTCTTCTAAATAATCATGGAGGAAATGTCTTTTTCTAATACTTCATACATGTATACACATTTTCGTCCAAATAAGAGAGCAATTCTATTATTTCTCAGACCTCAAAAAAATTAGTGTAAGTTATTTTTCCATTTGAATTCATCTTACTTATAGAAGATGACATTTAAGAGCCTGACAGAATTTGTTGTATTGGGGGTCAGGCACAGTAGTTTTGTTGCAATTTGCTCCAATTAAAAAAACATCAATGGAGTTTCATTTCTTATTGTTTTCTCCTGCTCAGAATCCTCCCAAATGCAGAGTCAGTAAAACCATGAAATATCAATGATTCTATGAATTTTCCAACACTGTGTCAGGGTACTGGAATCTTTGGAAAAGAGCTGTCATATCAATTGTGAAATAGATATGAAAATATTCTACAATGTAGTTTCAGGTACAAAAAGTAACAGCTAATGTCAATCATTTCCATGCAAGTCCTCTAACATATTTAAATATAAAAGCCATCATACATTTTAAATATCATTCTAATATTCCCTTCACTTCATTCAAAAAAACTATGCCCTCCTAAAGGGCAGGGCTCAATTCATCTCCTAATCTTTTTCTGTTTTAGCCCAAAGGCAGACACAGCATTGATTCAATAAGAGCTTTCTGAGTTAATGAATGAACTTGACCAAGAAGCTAAACAAAAACAGCTTGTTGATTAGATCAAGGGCTGTGAAATCTGATTAAGATGGTCTGAATTATATTCAAAGTCTTGCGTTTCAGGGATATTCTTTCCTGAGAGGGCCAGAAATCCTTCAAAGTAGATCATTAAGAACAAAAAATGCAAGTAGAATCCAGTGTTAAAAAGCCTAAAACACATCAAAATGGCTTTGGCACAATATTAAAATGAAATCCTATTACTACCGTGTTCATAAAGGACAAATGATAGTGCTACCATTTTCATAATGTATGTATTGAAATCAATGTGGTTGTAGCAGCAGGAAAGGGGTGGCACTCTGGGCAGGTTCAGGATGGTTCTGGGCAGACGGGTCAAGGAAAGGGAGTCTTGGAGCCCTCGGTGGCTTTTCATGCTTTTATTAGTAGAGGTGGCCAGGTACATGGCAGGCATGGGTGCCGGGAGGTTGGCAGGCCTCCCAGCCCCCCGGCACATCTCACCCTCTCAGCTGCTGTGCTGCTGCTTTCACCTCTGCTCTTTCTGCTGGTCGGTCCTGTCGGTCCTGGCATCCTCATGACACCGCCCATTTAAGCCCGTGTCAAACTCAGGTGCACCCACTTGCGCATGCCCACCCTGGAATGCTCGCAGCACCACAGGTGTCTATCATCACAGTGGTGAAAGGGTGGAAAGACCCGATTTCTCTAACCCTAGAGTAGTGCATACACCTTTCCTAAGAATCTTTTTCAAATTATGGGAAAACATGTAAATTAGTGGTTATTTAGCCAGGATGCTCTGTCTTTCTGTCCATTTGCTTTGGCTCTACTCTGACTCCAGATGTCCATGGCTCCCACAGCCAATCCATCCCCAGCTTACCACTCCCTCTCCAGACTGTTTTTACACCTAAGAATGGAGTAAGGGTACACTTGCTCAAGGAAGAAAGCACCAGAGAATTTGAGCCCTGGAAGCCTGGAAGTCTCCTAGACACACATTACAGATCGGTGAACCTCTGCCCTTGTCCTAGAAAAGGATCCAACTGTCTAAAAAGCCACTCTGCACCTTGATTTATTTCCCAGGTGCCTCATGAGAAGTCTTTTTCTTTTTTAACACAATCATATTAATGTACTATTGGTTTACAATACCCTGTAAATTTTGAGTATAGCTTCGATGTGTATTTGCCTCCCCAACGCACCACCAATCACCTCCCATTTTATACTGGTATCACCTTAGCTCATCATTTAAGCAGCCACACAGCCCAGGGGACCATGGAGGAGGATATGGGTGCTTTGTGGGGAGTGAGGAGTGGTGGCATACACCTCAAGAGGTGTGTATTTATACACCTAAATCATTTACAGTGTTATACACCGATGTTACCTCAAGGAAACAATACAGTTTTAAAAAGTGAGTAACTTACTGTGTGTACTGAGTACAAATTGGTGACACCAAAATGAATGAAAAATGGGCCCATCCTCATGAAGTTAACAGCGCTTTATAGTGAACATAAAAATACCAAAAAAAAAAAAAAATCCTAACAAGGAGCCCACAGTTCTTCTCAGTTGACCTCTGCACAGTGCCTGTCATGTCAAGGATGGTCTGTAAAACAACTGATTGTCCCAACTACATTCAAATTCCAAATATCCCACCAGAGATTTATGTAGGGGAATGAACCTTGTGTGATATTTGGGCTAAATCCTAATTACATTACATATTAACTCTAAGCATTTTCTATGACTTTTATGTATACTGAAAGTTTCAAGAATGTAGTTACTATGGAAACTAAAGTTATATTTCATTTCCTAAGGGTTGTAAGTCATTCAGAAAATTTTGCTACTGCGTCTTCAAAACAACAGACCTGTATTTTTCTACATCTGTAGATACCACTTTCATAGTGATTCACCAGCAAGGGGGACTCAACCAGCCTGTTTGGGGATGTAAGAATGGTCCACTTAAAAGACTTGCATATACTTCTAATAATTATCCTGGGCTCAGGGTCACTGTTCTACACAGAAACAGGAGTACCCTGGCACTGGCATATGGAATAAAATACAAGCATACACGCCACACTGTATTGACTGAATGTTTATTGTACACCAGGCACTAGTCTACATCCTGGGCAAGACAAACCCGTGATTAAAACACACAAAAACCGCTGCCTCTGTTAAAATGACATTCGAGCAGAAAATACATTCTTCCAGGCAATAGATCACTTTATGGGTCTTAAATGTTTCACGAGGTAAGTACTTTTATTATACCATTTTACAACAACAACAAAAAAAAACCAGAATGGGGAGGCTACATGTCCAAGACCACACAGGAAGGGGAAAGGTGGAGAGAGATCGGAATCCAACTCCAGCTTGTACAGAGGGAACCATGTACGGCCCTCTGTGTTTATGATGTGCTGTGGCCCACGCTGACCCAGCAAGACCAAATGGTACACAAGGTCTCTCACAGCCCTAAGAGCCTCTGGGAGCCTAAACGTCACCCAGAGCACCAGGCTGGGCGGCAGGGGCACGAGCACACTTAACTCACCAGACAGTAGCTACGTGGCCAGGGGGCTCGACCTTGCTTACCCTCCACTGCTTTCTATGTAAAATGGAGACCACAGCACTCAAGAGAGCAGCTGGATGATTTTTAAAAGTGTGCAGGATGCACGGCATATAGTAAGCTATTAGCATACAGTAAGCATATAGTGTGCTATCCTCTCTCTGTGGCCCCCACAGCACCAAGCCAACACCAGGTAGGTGGTAAATCCCTGAATAAATACACGCTCTTATTTGACTGCTCTCAAGTTCCCTGGATTCTTCATTCATTCAATAAACATTTAAGAAGCTTCTATTATGTGTCAGGCAGTTCAAAGGGGTTATTCAAACAGAAGATTTGTCTTCTAGTCATGGTAAATAATTCCTGTGGTTGCCAAAGGCATTGTTCTTCTCTCCCAGCTTCCCTCCCAGCCCAATGTGAAGTTAAAAAGCACCATACACAGCCCTCAGACAAATTTACTGACATATTTTTCTTTCCTGAAGCAATCCTAAGGCCTTTGGAATTATTTATTTAATTACAGTCATGAGAATGCGGTATGGAAAAGGGTTTTCTGTCTCATCTATAAAGCAGAGGTTAGGATTTACTCCCCAGTCCTGTTGCATCAAACCCCATTCAAAAAGCAAGGCTGACCTGGGTGTGGTATGCAATGTGGCAATAAAGCTCACTTTAAAATGAGGTGACATGTCTTGACTGAGATTGTCTCACCAAAGAATGACATTCTTGCCCTTAAGGTATCAGCAAAAGGAAAAGTAACCCTTGGAAATAGAGAAAAAGGAATCACAGGAGTTGAACTGTACTCCCTACCCACTCCTCCACATGAAAGTACTAATGCCCAGGACCTCAGCACATGACCTTACTTGGAGATAGGGTCTTTATACAGATAATCAATTCAAATGAGGTCACTAAGAGATGAGGCCCTGATCCAATATGACTATTGGCCTTATAAAGTGGGGGCACTTGGACACAAACACATGTACAGGGAAAATACCATGTGAAGCCATAGACAGCATTCAGGGTGACGGTGAGGACTCAGGACAACTGTGTATGAGCACCAGCAGAAGTGGGGAAGGCTTGGCAGATTCTCCCTCATAGCCTCAGACAGAAACAACCCTGCCAATATGCTGATCATCTTCACCCCAGAACTGAGACAGACTTCCATCATGGCGCCACTCAGCGTGGGGTGTTTTGTCACACACGCTCCATCACCAGAACCTAAGTCTGTATTTATCAATGATATAAGTCATACAACTAAGAAGTAAAAGACCAGGATTGGAGCCTAAGTGTCTGTATTCTCTATATTCCCTCTGAAAGGAAGAAGGAAAACAGAAGGGCATAGAACGGAAGGGGAGTGAAGGATCCAGAAGGTGCCATTAAGACCTGAGCAAGCGATGAATTGAAATGCCCTGGTGTAATGTTGTTAATGGACATTTTAAGAAGTTGCTGAAGTTGTTTTACTACTGTGATGAACACACCTCCTTTAAGTTTCTCCTCTACATGTCTCATCTGCACTTTTATCATCACAAAGTCTATGCCTTGCCTTAAATGCAGTGGGGTTTTATGAATGTAGAAATTGAAGAGGGGGCTGAATTTTACATCTAGGTCAATGAATATAGAATAGACTTTCCCTACTGGGATAGAAAGATAATCCAAAACCGAACAAATTTAGAAAATGCAAGAGACTGGGAACAGAAATAACCTTAAGAACAGAAGCCTTCTAGGAATTCTTAGAAATTTTAGGTTCAAGGATTTAGATTTCCATAGGATATTCCCAGTTGAAACATCAACAGAGCCCCACATTCAGAGCCCCACACCCCATTTCCATGCTAATACACTGTTCCCTACCCCTTTCAACTTTCCATCATCCTGGCCCCTATGTTTTCAAAACCACAATCTTGCTTAACTAATAGGATCCCTAAATAGATTACCCAATACAACTTTATCAACTGGAGATAATTTAGGATACTGACTTCATAAGGTTATCTGCAAAGGGACTCAAAGATGCAAAAATCTGCATGATCCAAAGGAATGGAGTCAGATGACATTCAAAATAGTTAAAATAATTTTCCTAAACTATGATCTAGAATACTGTAAATATACATGAAGAATGGCAGATTGAGGTTAAAGACATATATCAACCTACCTACTTTGAGGTCAGCCCTATGCATAATGGCTAAGAAGACTGCCAACCTCTATCAGTGAGGAAACATCAAGGCAAAATCCAGAATTTACCCCAGATAGTTCAGATGAAGAGACTTTAATAAAGAAACTACTGAGATGTAGAGTTAAGTAACAAACCACTACCCAACCTCAAAGCTTATAATAAAGTCAAAGAATCCAAGAGTAAGTGGTACGGAAGAAAAGGGAGGCTGAGGTGCAGAGAGACAGGGATGCTGAGGCGCAGAGAGACAGGGAGGCTGAGGCGCACAGAGACTAAGCAGAATGGTTGCGCCTCATGATACACCAGGATTAATACAAACCAACCTAAATTTCAGCCTTCTCTTTAGCAAAGGAAGTTCAGAAGCATCAATCTCTTACAGTTCTCATTTTTTAAGACCTTTAGTCATATTTGCAACTCTAATAAATTCTGAGATCAAGTTGGTTCTCAGCTGTATCTGGGTGCTAAGTAGAGAGCTAAGTGCCTTATTTAAGGTCAGATTGCTAGTTCGTGACCCAGTCAAGAGTGGAAATCAGTTGTCTTCACTCCAGCCCAGTTTGTCTACCTTATCATTGTTTGGGCTTTGTCCATTCATCCCTGCAGGTATTTTCATTTCCCAACCTCCCTAGCAAATTATCACCATCCTTATCCTCAGGTTTTCTATGGGTTCTCCAGGTCTTCTTGCAGGAAAAAAAAAAAAAGGAAAAAGGAAAGGAAGGATCAGGAGGAAGAGGAGAGGAGAAATACTGATAAAAACTTGAAACAGACTAAAAAATGTGCTCAATCTGGTAAGTGTAGTTATGAAAAATCTGCAACTCAGAATGCTGTCTGATGGTGCAAGACCCAACACTTCCCCCTAAGACTGAAGCAAAGCTCAATGTCCTGGTAGGCAGGGGCTCCAGCATGCTGCAGTTACCAGGGGCTCACCAGGAAGACCCCCTCAGCTGACCACCACTTTCCTCTGATCCTAGCATATAAGCAGAGCCACGTGCAGTCCTCTGACAGAGAAGTTTAGGCTTGGGTTTTGTGTGTTAGCCTCCAACTCACACAAAATTGTGATATTAAGACAGGGCACTACCCACACCTCCCCAACATCTGAATGACGTGGACCTAAGAATAGGGGTGTTATCAATTCTCTACAACTTGTGGGAACCCAGAACTTGAGGGAACCCCAAACGTGTATCTGGAGTGCCCCCACCTCGTCCACTCCTCATGATTTTCTTTCTTCTACCAGAGCCCCCCCCCACCCCCAAGCCACGGGTTCACACCTAAACATCCGCCCAACTGGTCTGAACTGGCTGCAGCGCCCCCTGCAGACAGCACGGTGTGTTCGCTGATTTTTGTTGACCTATCCCTCAGCCCTCAGGTGAGTAAGAGAGAGGAAAGCAAATCCACTTTCCTTCCTAACACGGTTCCCCAAACACAGCAATTCTGACAATCTACAGAGGTGGAAGTGAAGGCTTTGTAGCCTCTATCAGGTCCATAACTTTAAATGTGGGACATGCTGCCCTTTCATAATTTTCAGCTCTGGTACTTGGTCATAATTCCAAGGTAACGGGGAAAAAACACTTAGCTAAATAAGGATTTGTTCTGTTGGTTTGCTTCAAAGAAAGGGAGAAGCAGTATGTTTAAATAAAGTGAGTTGCAGAATCTGAGTTTTAGGCACTCGGTGTTTCTATTCAGAGCTTACTATGTCTCAGGCACTAAACTAATTGATGGTTGTATGAAAATAAATAAAACACATGGTCCCTCTCCATGTGAAGCTTTCCTGGCAAAATAAACAGGCAATAAATAAGTAGATAAAGATGCAGTTTATTGCTAATAGAAGTAACTGCTTTGAAGGGTACAACCGGGGTAAGTGGTGGAGAGAGAGAATTACAAGAACCAAAAGTGACAAAACAGGATTCAAAGTCACCTGGACTTCAGGTTAAGCTCTCATTTGTTATCTGTTACTTAATGTCTCTTAGACACAATTTCTTCATCTGTAAAGCAGGAAAAATAATTTGTTCCACATATGGTTGTTGTGAAAATTCAATTAAATAGAATATTAAAGCCACCTTTTTCCTATTAGTCTCCCAGAACACAGTAAGCATTTTAAAAAGGCATCTATTATCATCAATCAGATAATAGGATTAGAATTATAAAGTGGAAAGTCAACTGGACAAAAAACATCCAGATTCAACACTTATTAACTTGATTATCTCTGGCCAAGGCACTTACACTGGCTCCAGGCTTTTTTCTCCTCCACTGTAATATGAGAAAGAACAACATCTTCAGAAAATGAGTACAAATTATCTTATAGAAGACAAATATTTATTTGTAAAGCTCCAATGTACTTTATATGATAAATAATGAACATACATTCTTAAGCAAATGTGGCTTTCTCATGAACTAACAAAGCTTAGTTCGGGGGACTAAAGGGTCCCTCATTTTTATGGGCACTATGAGTACTGGGAGTCAGAATTTGGAGAGGCGAGAAGATGCATTTGTATATGTATTTTCTTAAAAATATGTTAGAAAAGGAGAATTAAATCTCTCCTCATGGATCTACAAGCACCTATCTTGAATACTGGCACAAAATGAGGAAAACAGGAAAAGCACTCTTCCCTGGATATTTGATTTATGATAAGCTTGCTTTCACAGGATTTGTTCCCTGGACTGTCCAAAAGACCTCGACCCAAATATTTAGTACCAAGTAGTTATGGGTCGATAAATTTCCCTGAATTCCTAAGAAGCAAATGCACATCCTCTAAAGAAACCAATTTTCAGCCCGGACATTAAAGAAGTCCAAAAAAGTATCAAGACACATGAAATCACCAGATATCATACACAGAGGAGACTCCAGGAGTAAAAGCTAGCAAAAACAACAGATTCCTGAATACTAAAATTGTTAAATAGAATATAAATAATTGCTTAATATGTTTAAAGTAATAAAAGGGGTTTAAAGTTACAATTAAAGAACAAGAGACTACAAATAAATGTTTTTTTAAAATAAAAATAATTTTTAAAAGAGAAAACCACAATTAAATTTAAATACAAGTGGATATGAGCATATAAAGCAACAGAAAATAAAATTAGTGAAGCACAACACATTAAAGAAGTTATTCAGAATGTATACTACAGATAAAAAATATAAGAGGAAAGTAAGAAACCTAAGGAACAGTGAGAAATTAAATCTCATATATGTCTAAATTCAGAGTTTCAGAAAGAAAAGATGAACAATTGGGCAGAAGCAATATTTAAAGTGATATCAGACAGCCATTAAGAGCACACAAATAAAAGGAGTGCTGTGTTCATCTGGTGGAAAACTCAGGATTTTAAAGATGTCAGTTCTCCCTTGAATGATCTATGGATTCATAAAATTCCAATCAAAATTCCCACAGGCTTTTGGGTAAACTTGACAGACTAATTCTAAAATTTATATAGAAGAGCAAAGAACAGTGGCCAAGCATCCTAAAAAGAAACAAATGTTGGAAGTAGGGTTATCATTAACAAATATCAAGTCTTGTTATGAAGCATTAAAAATTAATACTCTGTGTTATTGAGATAGGAATAGACAGATTGATTAATGAATCAAAAAGGAAACTTAGTAACAGACTGAAAAACAAATGAAAACATGATTTATGATGGAACTGGCACTGTAGGATAGTAAAGAAAGATACATTATTCAATAAATGGTTCCAGGAAATGATTATCCTTGTCGAAAAAAGAAATGAAATTGAACTCTACCCTCAAAAGATTCATAAAAATTGATTCCGGGAACATTAAAGGTGGGAATGTGAAATACAACTTTTAAACTGTAGTATTAGAAAGTTACCTTTTTCTTTTTTAATCAAAGTAGAAGGAAGGATTTAATAAACATATAAACAAAAATGCAGATATCCTAAAAAAATAAATCCAATTCAATTATTTTTTATCAACAACACTAGAGTGAAAAGCCAAGCCACAAAAAAGAAATTTTTCACAATAAAAGTGACAAAAAAATAAGTAGAAATCAGCAAGAAAATAAAAAACCCTTTTCTTCCCTTCCCTTCCCCCCAAAATTAAAAAGTGGGCAAATATTTGAACAGGTCCTTTACAGAGGGAGAAACTAACCCAAGTGGAGGAGAGGGGTAAGAAGATGGGGAAGAGGAGGGGGAGAAGGAGAAATGCAGGAAAGGCGCATATGCTCAAGTTCATCAGTTATCAGAAGTGGACATTTGCTTCCCTCCCACTTCCCCCTTCAGGCCTTGCTCTACCACTTCAAACTCAACACCCAACCAGCAAAACTCAAAAAAGTTCAATTTTTAATATTGAATCTTGAAAGATGTAGAATTTAAGTACCATTGGAAGGAGTATAATGTGTTCACAGATGAAATAATACCCTAGAGCAAACATTTAAAAAGCATTTAACATTTTTAAAAGATCAACTATAACTACACTAATATCTCAAACAGCAGAATAGTGTAGAGGGTGAGCATTCACCTTCCATAGCCAGAGTGCCTGGGCTGGAACGCTGGTCACCACACTTAAAAATTACATGATGGTGTGGTTTTTAACTTCTAGATACCTCAGGTGCCTCATCTAGATTAGGGATACTAATCTACCTACCTCTGAGAACCTCTGAAATGATTAATGACACTTGTGTCTGGCACATAGAAATCACCATATCAAAGGTTTATGCTGCCATCATCATTTAAGATATAATCATCTGGTGAAAATTCATGACAAGTCAAGGAAGGGTATGTGAACACTTTAGGCCAATTAGGTGGCTAAGGGGTGGGAGAGGGAGGATACCTTGGTGAATGATGAGCTGATGATAATGCCCTTTGTTACTAAAATAAGTAGCCACTACTCAGTTGTTATCCTATTCTTTATTCTTTATAAACATTTCACAAGTATGTTGCTGTATTTTATGTTCTCTCCTTTTAGTCCAATAAAACCTTGAAAAACTAGAGACAGAACAAAGATACATACATCAGGCACAGTCAAATGACTGCTGCCCACCAAAGTTGTCACACAAGAAAATACACATACGACCTCTGTCAATTACAAGTGGTATTTTACTATAGCATCTTGTTCAAAATATTAGAGACTGGCATGGTACTGGAACAAAAACAGACACATAGACCAATGGAATAGAATAGAAAGCCCAGAAACAAACCCACAAACTTATGAACAACTAATCTTTGACA
>JAGFMF010011412.1:2072808-2126836 GCA_019455555.1 Galemys pyrenaicus
AAATGAGGAGACAAGGACAGACTGGGGACACCTGGTGGGGAGGGTAGGGGGAGGGTTGAGGGAAGATGGGAGCACGAGGGACTGAGGTGATGGTGCACTAGTGAGATGGTGATGGGGATTACAATTAATGGCAAGTATATGTAAATTTTAAAATATTTTAATAAAAAATAAATAAAAGTAAAAAATAATATTAGAGACTTGGGCCACCCTGGTGGCACAGGGGATTAAGCACCACACTATGAAGCACCCACAGCCACTGCAGCACTGAGTTCAATCCCTAGCCAGGGAGCTGACCCACATGGCGCAGCATACCTCTCCTGTCTTGCCCGCTGCTCCCCCCAGCAGTGTATTTCAGTCAATCTGCCTGTTCTGTTTCCCACTCTGTCTCTAGTGAATCCTCTCACCACCACGCCCCCTCCCCCGCACCTCTGGCCTGTACCTCAGTTCTTGTATGCATAAATAAATAAATGATTTTAAAAATACAAAATATTATAGACTGCTTTTTATTTTTGAAAATGTCTTCTGAACCTGCGGTCATCCATTGGAACATTCTGCTTGTTGACAGTTCTCATTCCTTGACTATAGATTTTGTTTTACTAAAACCACAAGAAGCTATTTGAAATCAAGTTTGATGGATGAGATGGGTGATGCAGCTCTATGACAGATAAGTGAGGTGATGATGTGTTTCATAAAACAGTTTCTCAAAGCATTCCCTAAGAAAAATAGACTTTCAGGGTTTAGCAAAGTAATCAAATCCGACCTTCCTAACAACTCAGACAAAAATTCTGCCAAGTATCCTCACAAATGATCAGCCAGCTTCAGCTTGAAATTTCAAAGCTGATAAAACAACCTAGAGCAGGTAATAAACATTGATATTTACCCATTAATCTAACTGCCACGTTTTTAAAGTTGATCATCTTTCATGCTATTTTATGGGCTATTATTGGACCATTGTTCCAATAGACATTGAAATCCAGTCTCCACACATCACATGCATTAATGCTCTTCCCAGAGGAGATTTAAGCCAAGTTGGTCAGGGTTCATGTGTGTGTGCCTTAGACACTGAGGAGCGGGGCAATAACAGAACTCATTCTCAATCAGAGACCTGCATCCAGTTAGGAATTAGTAATAATCCTGGCAGTGGTTTTCATCTTGACCATAGGAAATCAGATGCATTGATGAAAACTAGATGTAGCTCTGGAATTTCCCAAATCAAGAACTATAGAAACCCTAACCATAATAAGTGATATAAGTGTAATTACATGTATTTATTTTATTTAGATATAGGTATATATTGTATGTGGTATTTCATTTTCACATATTTTGGTCTACTTCATGCTACTTCATTGTGAATTTCTTTTTTCAGTCCACAAAACATCTGTTTTAGGATTCTTTGGGGAATTTTGTAGAGGATGTCATTTTAAGTTCATCTGCACCATTCTGGCAATGGGAATAGTTTCCTGTTACCAGTCTTGCAGTAACAACTGTTTTTATTATTTCTCAGACATTCTTGGTCCATGGCTTTATGGTCAAATTTGCAAGATTTCTCACTATCTGTGATGCAATTTATTTGAACACAAAAGTTTCCCCTCTTCAAAGAAAGCAAGTTCTTTTTAAAGTATGTCATTTCTGAGCTAGGAAAGTAGATCTTGAAAGTTCTCATCACAAGAAAAAAATAGGAATGCACACTAACTATACTTACTATGATCATTTTCCAACATATACAAATATCAAAAAAATTATCTTGTATACCTGAAACTAATATGTGTCAATTATACCACAATTTTAAAAATGTTCTTTCTGATCTTGAATTCTTTCCTATTATCAATATGCATTCCTCTTGAGTTTTAAGATAATGCTCCTTCTTGGAATTAACTGAAGCAATACTGAGCAAAAATCCTTGTCCATTAAGGCTCTAAAATCTTAGTATTATTCTTTAGGATTCTTTGAAGGTACGAAAGTGTTTTAAAGAACGTTCAACACACCTTGCTTTTAAGTATGTATTTTAAACAATATAAATGTTTCTCTAAGGCACTTTTCATCTTTAAAAATGTGAGTGCCCATAATTGCTGCTCATTAATTTTCCTCTATTTCTCTGGACAGGCTTTTAGACATTTATCCCAGATAGAGGAAAAAACAAAAGAAGCAGAGGTGGGGAGAAGGGAAGATGCATGGGTTGTTCAAATTCCACGTTAGTTCTTGGTTCATCAAGTGGGACATGTGAGACAAGAGGCAGCCAGCAGCTTGTTCAGAAGTCCCACACCACACAATTTGGTCCTGGACAAAAACCTTTCTAAATTACCTTATTATAGACTGATCATTTGTGTCCACTTCTTCAAATTCCTTTATTGGAAATCCATCCCCCAGTATGATAGTACTTAGGTGGGGCCTGTGGAAGGTAAACAGGTTTAGATGAGGTCTGGAGGATGTGGCTCCCACAATGGCATTAGTGTCCTTATAAGGAGAGGAAAAAGCCAGAGACCGAGAGCATGCCATCCCTCCCTACACCGCGCCCCCCTCACCTTCCTCCAAGACATGGTCCATAGACTGCTTTGGGCTTCCTGAACTCCTTCTGAGACCAAGCTCGCCCAGTCCATGGGACAATTTTTATGCATGTGATCCATAAAGTTATTTGCCTACTTGGAAACAAAGTGCCGTCCTGTTCTCACCAACAGTAAATCTATATCCTCAATGTGGACCTCACCCGGCCCAGCCCATTCTTGCTGGAGTCTACCTCTGTAACCCACATGCAGACCTGCCCATTGGCCACAGTAAACAATTCATTCCCCTGCCTTCACAAATATAGCTCTTGGGCCTGAAATGGCTTTATCCTTATTTCTAGTGGCCCCTATTGCTATCCTCCATCCTTCCTGTCTTACAGGAAAACAAAAATTGAAATAACCGTCCCAAGAGCTACTAACCATGAACCTTCTCTGTGCTTTCCCACAATACAATCATTCCTCTCTATATTCTGCTGCCTTGCACTTTGTGCCTCGTGGTCAATGCCGGAAGGGGAAGCCTACGTCAGCAGTTTGGTTTGGAAGATTCTGATGTAAATGTAATGGGTAGGGACCCAACCCTCATATTTGGAAAGGCTCCCTGGGGTGATCACATGAGCAGCCGGGGATGAGAGCTGCTGTGACATCAATGTTTCTCAGTCCAGCTGTGCACAGAGTCAAGGCCCAGCTCTGCAGACATTAGAAATCACAGACCTGCCAAATTAGAGTCCTGAGGCCTAGGCATTTGTATCATTAACACTTTCTGCCAATCTGATGGTGAAACAGGATGGAGATGCTGGGTCCACTACCCACTTTCTCTCCACTCTGAAAGCACCTTGAGGTCCAGAACACTCTTCTTTCCAAATATAGGTCTCATATGCTGCCCCATAGGTGGCCATTAAAGCCCCAGCTTCACTTGGGCTGAATCTGTTTCAGCGGAATAAGCTGTGTGGGCACATGCCACCGTGCCCTGTTTTGAGCAAAGGAACAGAAGCAACAAGAAGAAACCTGTGTGCTGTTCAGAATTGTTCTGAAGACTGACCCTGTGGCTTCACCAAGGCCCCACTCACAGCGCTGGAGAGGCACTGGTGTCCAGGAAGCACAGCAGATCTGGAACAAGGGGAGGCTTCACCAAGGAGGGGGCATCTGAGATGAACAGGGAAATGACATGATGAAGAATTGGGTCCAAAGCTTGCTACAGCGAAGGGGATGCATGACAAGGCTTGGAGCTGCAACAGCAAACGTCCTGAGCTGGTCTAGCCACTTCCTGAGGCTCCCGTGGAAGGAACAAAGGAAAGAAGCAGAGCTGAGTGGGAGGCAAGAGGGTAAAACCTTGAACAGCCAACTAAGTGGGTCAGAGACAATGGGAAACACCAGAATCTTCATGAAAGAGAACCTATCACCACACCCACCTCTGCCTAATCTTTCTTATTCAAAAGTTTAATCAAATGAAGCTAGAACATCCTCTGGAAATCATGGAATGCTCTTACAACTGTCTTAGTATAAAAATTCTAACATCTTCAGACACTGAACATTCGTGAAAAGGTTCAGTGTCAGAATAAAGACGGCAGGAAAGGCCTTAAACGACTGTAAAATTTCCTAAGAAAAGCTTGCAGACTGTTCAAGCTCACAATCAATCCCCACAGGTCTCCCCAACTGCTATCACATTCAGTTGCTATAACAACCTGCCACTCACTTCTCCTTTACACCAGTAAACCCAGAGACAGCTGGACCCAGAATAGGTTAATTCAAACATAAAGTCAAAGACACCAGTGGAGGAAAACTCAGCAGGGAGGTAATTAAAAATGAAACCACTATTCCCTTAATGATCTTTGAAAGCAAATGATAATGTAGACTCTTGAACACACACAGCGTGTGTCAAGGTATGTCAAGAGTGAACATTTTATCACTGACCAAGAAAGGTTTTGTGCTTAAGTCGCCACCCTACCCTCGCAGCCAAAGACCCTCTGTGCAAATGCCAAAGGCCAAAGTGGTGCCTCCTTGATTTTTCTCTGCTCTAAATAAAGTAAGCATTTCCCAGTACCGTTATTGCCCTCTTCCTTTGCCTACCCTGCTGGAAAAAACCAACCAGCTCTATCTCCCAGCAACATCTCCCACCAACACTGCCTTCACTCCATCCCAGTCTGCCTCACAAAATGTGTATCAACCCTTTGACTTCACTTTCCCCTTTGAATTGGCTCTCACCTTTTCTGATAGAACTGGTCCAATTCCACTTACATAAGGTCAGTTCACTCTTCTGATGTTTTCTTTTTAGATTATAGAGTATTTAGGAACACAGGAACTGTGTGTTACTTTGAAGCAAACATGACCAGCAAAGTGGTAAATGCTTAAAATAATGCAACAAGCAAGACCATGTACACAGAAACTCCACCAGGGCTGCTTTCTCCCACCAGCATTTCAGAGCCTCTGGGATGGGAGGCTTTAACATGGGCAGAAATGGTCAGATGTGCTTTTTAGGCTCTCAAGAAAGAAAAGAGAAGAAACTGTCTTTTTTTTCCTTAACATAACTTAGAAGAAAGCAAAGTGCTACTGAAAATGAGTAGTTGGCATACTGGCTGCAGGGAACTCTTCTCAGGAAAATGAAAAATGAAATAAAATCAGAGTGGATAAGCACATTTTAAGGTACAACATCATTTTGTGAAATGCCACAGCACCTCTGCAAGGCTTCAGGATAAGTCTGTCTGCTCATTTATGATTGAGCGCAGCTGCTATTCAGAAACAGCTACACTGTGTCTATGCGTATGTGTATAAGTACCTGTGTGTGTGTGAATGTGTGTTTGCACACACATGAATGTTCACTCACTCATATAAAAAGGTTTCTTTTTTCTGGCTCTAACTGTAATATTTTATGTAGACACTTGGCAATGTTCAGTTAAATTTCCACGAACACTAAAGACCATTGTGTGGAGCAGGGATGAGGCATGGAGAGGGAAAAATGAGGTGCTCACAAGGAAGCATGATGTATGGAGAGAGAAGGTTTCATCTCCCTCACAGGAAGCCCACTGCCCAACGGCAATTACTGGCAGAAAAATAGCTCAGCACACACTCATTCACCTGTTCCCAAATACCTCTGGTGGCTTTGAACTTGCCCTTAGTGTCCTTGCTGCAGGTAGCATAATCCACTCACAGGAGGGGAGATGGTGAAGCAGCTTCTTGCCCAACTGAGTGTACTTTCTCAGCAGGCACTGGGACACAGATCCCTCTGGAGTGAGGATCCTGACTCACCCAGTGTCCTGCCCACTCACAGCATCTCAGTGAATTCAAAAGAGACCCCACAGACTGAACAGCTCCTCATGAGGATGATGGCGGTGGGCAACTGAGCATCTGCCCATACATGGTTCTTTATAGAACAAACAAGAGGCTGTATTTTTAACACTATTCTCGTTGTCATCACCATTACTAGAGTGCTTTTCCGTACAAGGAGGATGAGGCCCAGGTGGGGTGCGGAACCTGCCCCAATCACACATTAATGATGGATGGAGCTGGGATTTGAACCCAGAGGGTGGCCCCTTGAAAATGACATGCCGCCCTGCTGGGAGGTGTGCAAGGGTTGGTAGGGAGGCCGGCTGGCAGAGGCACCACAACTCAAAGGGAGAGACTTCCTTTTGACTCGGGTCCAGTCTGTAGATGTGCCACTTTCTCTGGAGGACACAGCCCAGCTGACCCTGTGTGAACTTGCCCTTAGTGTCCTCAAAAGACCCTGAGACTTGCTGAAGGTGGGGGTGTCCTGACACATGAGGCAGCAGCCTCCCAAAACCCAGGATGTCCAGGGGACTGTGGAAAGAGGAGAAAAGTTGCAACAACTATGGTCATCAGGAGTCACTGGAGGGTCACCTGGGCAGGGAAGAGAGGCACCAGGGTGCAGCAGCGCTGGATGGTGCTTGCCAGGATGAAAGGCAGCGATGTCAACAGGAAAGTTCCAGGAGGAAGAACTATGTGGCAAATGTGTCCACAATGAAAAAGGACCAGATTTTCCAGTGGGATGGATTTCTGTATAAAACTCAGGGTTCAGCCTTTCCTTCTGTCTGGCCTTTGGGCAGCAGACGGTTCTTGGTCTTGGCACATTGTATCTGAATGTCTTGGACAACTAGATTTTCTGCAGCCATCCACTGGCCTATATCCACTTTTAATAGATGCTTCTAAAATTTAAGCAGAGCATAAAACTTCATCCTCAGACATGTCCCGATTTACCCAAAGGACACAAAAACATGAATTCGAAAGAATACATGCATCACTATGTTTATCTCAGCATTACTTAATAATAGGTAAGACTTAGCATCAACCCAAATGCCCAAAAATAGATGACTGGATCAAGAAAACGTGGTATATATACACAATGGAATAGTATTCAGCAATCAAAAAAGATAAACTAGAGCCATTCGCAGAAACATGGATGGAGCTTGAAGAGATTATGCTCAGCAAAATAAGTCAGAAGGAAAAATTAAAATCCTCACTTACAGGAGGAATATAGGGGATCAAGGGGAAAAAATAAAACATCAACAAAAATAAACAGAAAACTACAAATCAGAGACATTCTGCAGGGAAGAGGGAGGGGTTGGGATCAGGCAGGGACAGGAAGAGCACAAAGGACTATAGTGATGGCGCATGGGTGAATTGGTGGTAGAAATTCCTATAGGGACTACATCTAGAAAAGAAAGCAAACATTGTAAGAAAAAATAATTAAAAGAGTAATGTATCTCCATTTCCTCTTAAACACAAATCTATCTTTTTAAAAGCTGAATTCACCAGGGTTTTCCAGTGGAGCTACACAGACCCCCGAGGACTGTGGGAAGTTTGGGCCAACGAGGACCTCCCAGGATCACCAGAGGCCCCTTGGAACTGATGTCCCAATAATCAAATGGTGGTGGGTGTTTATTCTTCCTTTGTATTTAAATCGGTTTTATAGTTTCAGAATCCCTGGTTTACTATGCAGGAAAGGTACGAGCAGCAAAATACTTTGCCTATCTTTTTTGATTGTTGCATTAACTGGAATTAGCCTCTGATCTGTCATTCCTTTGACTCAAGAGTTCGTTTTATATGTCTGGCCCATACACAATGCCGATAGTAACATTTATATAGCAACCATAATACTGTCCATCCCCGAGCTCACCTAGAACCGAGGTAAGTTCTGAAGAGTCACCCACCCAGCCAGTCCTGAAGCCTTTTTGTGAATGCAGAGATAAATGAAGGTGGGGGAACTGCCCCTCAAAATTCCATGATGACTTAGAAAAAAGAATGCAGGTAAGTCCAGAACAGCAAAATCACAGCCTGACACTCTGGGCCTGGCTCCTGTCTTCTTGCCACTGACATGGTGTGTTCCTTCAATAGAAGGTTCTCGCACACCCAGGCAAGCAGCACAAATGCTTGACAGCCCACCACATGGGCACAGGGCTCCTTCTGCTTTTTTTTTAAAAGATTTAGTTTTATTTATTTATGCATCTTCTGCTCCCCTCAGCAGTGCATTTCAGTAGCTCTGCCTATTCTGCTCTCTACTCTGTCTCTGGTGAATCCTCTTACCATCCTCCTTTTAAAGAAACTATTGTTATTCTAGGACTAGAAGCATAACCTGCAACTCATCAATCTTAGTATTTTTCACCCTTAAAAGCACTTAGTCCTTAGAGTAATTTGTATAGATAAATCCAGGTGAGAATACTAGATGTTTAAAGTTTCTGTGATGGCATTTCTAAACCCAGCTCTTTTCTAGTCTTTCAAATCTTATTCCTGTCTGTATACACAAACCCCTGAGGTCAACAAACTACTCCCATTGAGTACAAACATTTTATATTTAAATGTTTATTATAGCCTCTACCTAATAAGAACTTCATATGCTATCCCTCCCATGACACTTTTTCAAATCCCACATTTATTACAGTCATATCTGATTTTGTCTTTGGATTTTTAGTTATAGTTTAGGTTTTTATTGTTTCAGAGGTTTTAAACAGAAAGTGGTTATATACTAGTATGTTTTCTTTACTCCCATTTGCTTAATCTTTTAACTGTCATTGCACTATCAAGTCCCCAGGATTTATTTTTTAAATTAGTTTTAGTAGTTAATGTCTGCAGATAATAAACACACACTGTATAAAAACATTGTTTATTCCACTATATCCTCTAAGACTACAACCATTGTATACAAAGTATTTCCCTAAAAAGATTTATGTACCTTTTCAAAACTATACAAGTATAGATGTATATGTGTACATAACAATACTCTTCACTATCACAAATATTGTGATATTTTTAACTTAGTTTATCTTCCCAATCATTATGTATCAATACAAGAAGACTTGCAGAAGATTTTAACTGCTAAATCATATTTTATGGCTTGGCCATACTATAATTCAGCAATTAATTTACCATTTGCACAAAGTCAAAAGCCCTCTCCATGTGTCCTCAGAGCTGTGTAAGACCCTGCAGTGTGTTCCTTCTAATCCTATTACAAACAGTGCTGCACAGAGTATCGTTGTAAATAAGTCGTGCACACATGTGTCAGTGACTAGTTTCTCTGTAGAATAAAACCCTAGAAGTGGTCGATTTTCTTGTCCTATGAAATAACACCATATACACCTCCCTCTTACTCACCTCCCATCACCAAGTCCTGTTGATTCTAGCTCAAATCTCTTATCACCTCTCCATCACCTCTATCATCACCTAACCCAGGTCACCTGTTTTGTTAGACTACTGCAACACCTGCCGAACTGGTCTCCCTATAGTCCACCTGCCTGCCTTCCAGCCCATCCACCACTAGGCTTCCAGTATGACTATTTAGAAATGTAAATCCACTCTCCTAACATTCCTACTTGAAATTATTTAGTGTTTTCCTTTGCCTGAGTTAATTTTAAACTCCTAAGCACCATCTGCCAAGGCTCCATAGTCTGGTCATTGCTTAATACTCAGGTTTCTCTCTCACCCCCTTGCATGCCCACTCCCTAGTCTGGCCATGCTGACCTGCTGCCATGTTTTCAACAGAACTTGTCATGATTTGGCCCCTTGGCAAAGGGCCATTTGCCCAGAATGCTAACTCCTGCCTGTTTCCAACCCTCTCTCTAGCCAGCCACTTCCCCATTCCCAGTCCTCAACTCAGATACACAGCACAGTGGTTAAGAGCGCTGTCTAGAATTACTCTGCCTGGGTCTGCCTCTACCAGCTGTATGTATCTTGAGATAATTAGGCTACTTCTCTGTGCCTTATTTTTCCCATCTCTAAGATGGTACTAATAATGATACATCAACCTCATAGATTTGTTGTGAGGTTTAACAGGTCAGTGCACTAAGGTCTTAAGCATAGCAAATGGCCCATAGTAAATGGGCCCTCCTTAGAAAGGTCTTCATGGACCCTTTGATGAGTCAGGGTCCTTTTCCATGGTGACCTGCTATAGTAAATGGGTCTAAGGAGCAGACAGAGGTTACTGGTGATTTACTAAGATGACTTAAATTCCATTCACTGAATCCTTCACTCAACACACACTGATGCACACATCCCTGCTCTAGGCACCATGGGTAGACACTCCAAGCATGGGGCAGACTGACGTCCTTTCCCAGGACTGCCAGAATAAGAAGTCACAAATAGTCACACATTTGTGACTTCCTATTCTCCCCTGTTATTGATTTTGCTATTGAGTCAGCAAACTGTCACAGAGCTAATGGGGCTGCCTTGTTCACAGGCAGCCCTCTGGATGTGAGAGACAGAAAAGGAAAGTCCAGCCAAGCCCTGGCTGGAGAGGTACCACCAATAGAGAATCAAACACAAACAAATATCTTTTAATGCAGGTCAGTCATGATGGCTACAAGGAGAGGAGGGAGGGGAAGGGACATCATTCTGGACAAGACACTAGTAAAGCCCTCTCAGAGGTACTCATCTGAGCAGACCTTGGCAAAGGGGGAGAAACCCAAGGCAGTTCCACACAGAGGAAACCCAGGTTGAAAGTGCCTCCAATTTTTTACTTTTTCAGCAAGAGCAAAGAAATGGATGGGACTGGACCACAGTGAATGTGGCAATAAGTAACAGAAAGATGAGACTGGAGTAGAGCCCTGGGGCTTTGCAGTGTTTGGAGGAGTGGGACATGCAGGGCTTTCCAGGCATGAAGATTTTGGATTATCTAACTGGTAAAAGAAATCATGAGAATAAGTAGCTTCTGAGCCAAAAAGCAATATGAATAGATTTATGATTTAAAGGACCACAATAGCTGGTACATGAAGGATAGATCTGAATATGTGTGGAAAGGAGCAATGTAATCAGAGAAACTAGGACACCACTGCAAAAGTCCAGAACATGGAGGCTTAGATTAGAATGGAAACAGTGTTGGTGGTTAAGATTCAAGATATAACTTGAAAGCAGAGGCATTTGCTATAGGACTAAAGGTAGATTGTGAATCAAAAAATGAAGCTAAGGATGACTCAAGGTTTCGGGACAGATGGGGCTGTACCTACTAAGATGGGAATGCTGAGGGAAGGCCAGGTGACGAAGATGAGAAAAGCAAGCATTTGATTTTGTACAGTGTAAAATGCCTACAAGATATATACATGAAGATGTCAAGTGGTGGTCTAGGGTTCAGGGGAGAGAGAGAGAAGGTCTAGAGATAAACGTCTGGAATAAATAAAAACAGATAAATGGTGTTTAAAGGCAGATGAAGACCTGGTGGAGCTGCTGGGAACAGAGGAGGGGGAAGCACTAATGCTGACCTCAGGGCTCACCAACAATTGAAGTTGTAAAAGTAAGAACATTCTAGCAAAAGAGGCTAGAAGGATCAGTCCGTGACAGAGGTGGAAAAGGGCATAAGTATTTACAGAGGTTAGGAGGGATGAGAGAGGGGACGCTATGACAGGGTTAAAAGAACTTATCACAGTGATTTTGCTGTATGCCTCCCTTTCTGTTCCCTCCCAGAGCCTGTTTTCCTCTCTTTTGCTTTTCTCTTTCCATCTCTGCTACACCAAATGTGTGTGTGTTTGCATTCATGTGTGCATGCACACAGGTGAAATGCACTTGCATTTAAGCAGGCAAGAAAAGAGCTGGTCAAAATATATTCAGCCAAAAGAGAAACAATAAATCAGTGTGACTGTTAGTCTTCTTGTTTTCATTATTTAAGAAGTTTACAAGTTAAAATATTTGAAATATATGCTTCTGGGCAGAGATACAAATGGGACCACCTTGAGAAATGGTCAAGCTAACCAAATATTCCCTAGCCCAATAAATCATTCCCCAATTCATTGCATTTTCAGACCTTAAGATGCTGCCTTTGCTTTTCCTTATTATCTCACTATGTTCTTGAGGTGAGCTGAGGACATTACAGGTCATCCAACATTGAAGCTTGGAACATATTGGGAAATTCCCACTCAACTTGAAAAAGAAAACCTAACAGAAGCATTTCTATTTCAAATAATGTAAAAGCTGTGCAATTCTTTAAATAAAAACAATTTTGTGGTTTTTTTCTCATGACAAAACATAAACGGATTTAATCAACCTGAACAAACAAAAAGTGGTGGCAAACTAATGTTTTTTCTCTTTCCACACATTTTGTCTCCTGACTGCTGATAACAGCCTCTATTTCCCTTTCAAGCATATATTTCCATGTAAATAGAACGAAAAGAGAACAAAAATGGAAAGTTTAAATTTATTTTTCCACCTAATTCTCTTATTCTCTTTAAGTCTACTGACAGATTTTTATTGGACCCGACCTGACATCTTTTCTTTGTTTGGGGGTATTATCAAGTATATAATCTCTTATTTTTATGGCGGTCATCCAATACCTAAAACTACTTACTAGAGAGAATACACAAGCCTCATCA
Organism: Galemys pyrenaicus; assembly: GCA_019455555.1. Classification (NCBI taxonomy): domain Eukaryota; kingdom Metazoa; phylum Chordata; class Mammalia; order Eulipotyphla; family Talpidae; genus Galemys; species Galemys pyrenaicus. The sequence continues at coordinate 2,085,113 of JAGFMF010011412.1, forward strand.
GGAATCAGCAGTTGTAACATGCCATATTTCTGATCCAAAAGAATCTTTTATGCCCCAGCTCATATTTCCCACTGCTTTGGATCTACCTTCAAGATCCCTCATACCCTCCAAGCTCCAAATTGCTTCCCCCATCTCACTTAGTGGTCCTTTCACACCTCAGTTGCTGGAACCCTCAGTTCACTGAGAATTCTATACTCCTCAATCTCTATAACAAAGTGTCATCAAATCTACTCACTTGTCTCCTCTGCCATATGCCATGAAGTTCTCCATCCTTTGCTTCCACCCACCAATCCAAGTCATTCTCACCTAGATCACACCAAAGCCTCCAAACTGGTCTCTCTTCTGCTATATGCATCCATCCAACCCATATCCAATCTCAAAATATTTTTACTATAAACACCATTCTGAGAAATAAAACAGATAATTCCCTGGTTACCAAAAACAACCCTGGCAGACAAAATCATTTATCAAGACACAACATTTATAATGTTAGTTGCTAAAACGATATGAGTTCCAAAAATTTGAAAGAAATGCAGATTCTAACTGAATAATTCATACACTGTATGGCCATGAGGTTTTTTCTTCTTCTGACAATGAATTCTCCCAGGGAGAGATCAAGGATTCATAGATGAAGCAAAATCATCAAAGTGCTCACTCCACAAAGAAGTCAGATAACAGTGAGGTAAGTATGTCTAAAATTTTGTCTCTTTGAAAACTGTCTTTCAGGGTTCAAGAATCCTTGTTATATTACTAGTAGCCACAGAGAGTCAAGGAGAACGCTGATGGTGTACCAGTGTGGACAGATGGGGAAGCTTGTATGACTCCCCTGGGAGTCTATTCCTCATTCCTCCATGACCTTGTCACTTTGTCATTACAGGTCTCTACTGTAAATGTTGATGAAATAGTTTTTATGTATATCTATTTTATTTACCAAAGTACCTATTTATGCATATTGTGTCTTAGGGGTGTTGTTGCTTTTGATATGTATAAAAGAAAACAAATTGTTATCTCTTGGAGAGGAGATTTTTAGCTCCCAAAGCTACTTCCTAATGCCATTTCCATGGAAACAGGACTTTTTTCCGTAACGGAGATGACATTAATAATCAGGTGTCTAAAGTTATATAAAAGGAGAAAAAAGGGCAGAAATTACCAGCCCATCTACCCTATATCAATGGGGAACATGAGAGTAGTGACCTTCATGTAGGAGAAGAGCAGACAGTTAATATTTCCTCTTATTTTCACTTCCAAATTCATCACATCACAATAAAAAGGTATCTTCCAAAATAAATGACTTAGGTCAAAATCACCTTAAACCCACTGCTCCTCTGCAAACCCTATGTCTACCATGTACCACCCAAAGTCAAGTGTAGCGGACAATCTCATCAAATGAAAAGAAAGATATTTGGGAGGAGAAGTTTGTCTCTTTCTCTCCCCCTGAAGGCTTCATTTATAGAATGACAAAGGAGCAGATTAAAGATGTATGGAAAGAACTCAAACCTTTACAAATTTGTGAAGTTCTCAAACTGTGTATCAAATATTCAAATGACTATTTTTAACTTTTCTCCAGATGCTCACTATCCCTGGGAATTTCAGCCTTCAGAGTAAAATTTTTAAGCCATGAGGAAAACTGTATATAATTTCTTATAACAAGAGGGTAAAATAGAGCACTTGCTTATAGTTAGAATTGGGGATGTAGGACACCATCTTGCTATGATAAAGCCCCTCTCTACCCACCCCCTTTGAGACCTACAAGACACGTAACCAATCTGAGCAGAATTAAAAAGATAAAGACAGGGAACTGGTCTGTAGGTCAAGAATTGCAGGACAATATGAAGTCATGTAAGTAAAATTATGTGAATTAAAAAATTTACAAAAGTTTGGAGTTACTCCCTATAAGAAATACACAAAAGAAAATGTTTAACTGACTGTAAATTGCCTGGTCAAATCAGCAAATGAGATTCTTTAACATGATTTTCTACAAACTGTCTAGTCAACAAACATGCTATTAACATGCTATTTTTCCCAATAGTAACTATGGGGGAAATTTATAGGTTTAAGGTGATTTTGACCTTTGAAATTAATAAAAATTATAAGAAATAATATGATCCAAAACAGTGATCACATTTCCTTCAGATATATCCTCAAGAGTATGACTGACAAATATTATGGTTCTATTTTTAATTGTTTAGGAAACCAACATAGCGTTTTCCATAATGGCTACACCAACTTATATCTCAAGAGTCTATAAAGGTTCTTGAGTTTCTAAAAGAGGTATCCACATCTCTGTTCATTACAGCATTATTCAACATTGCACAGCTCTCCATTCTGGTATGGTCTGGGGTGGGCAGAGGCTGGTAGACCAGCATTTGGGAAATCATCCAAGATGGGTCAAATGCTGCTATCTCCTGCCAGAACTCAGGGCGGAATGCTACCCAGAATAAGGGCATCTGCCTGTTTCCAGTGTCCTGCAGAGAGTTCAAGCAGCTGCTTAGATTTAAGAAACAAATGTGACAATCTACAAAAACTAATATAACTCTTTGACTTCGGAAAATTTTATAAAAAATAGTATAGGATATTTCAATAAAATGCTTATTTCTTCATATCCTGCCCACCTCATCTGACCTCTGCTGTCTATGCCCTTGTAATGACCTTGTAATGTGCCTTGTAATGTACTTTGTCTATGCCTTGTAATGTGTGAAGTCATTATTGACCTAATGGTCAAATCCAATGAGTATGTTTCATGTAGTTTCATAGTCAAAATCCATGACAACTATTTCCCTTTTCTTGAAAATTATTTTGACTTCTAAGACACAAATCCTCCTTTTCACGTTTAGTACTCTATTCAAGCTGGAAAAAAGGATTCATCAAATACAGTGATCAAATACAGTGGATTCTAAGAACTGTGTTGAGAGCTAAATACTGTTTTGACCAGTTTCTACATGCATGAAAGGAGAGTAAATGAATCCCATGTACTATTTTAATCTCATTTTTAAATACTGGTATCTCCCCAAGCTTTATTCTCTACTCCCCATTCTTGGATCACGTCATTCACACCATGGTTTCAACAACATCTCACACACTAATATCTGTGTCTCTTCTAAACTAGCAGTTGCCCTCAAGTATCTGTTCAAATGGATCTCATAGACACTAGTCCCCAAAATAAAAGCCACACCATCTCTCTCCCCTAAAATCTGCCTGAACAGGCCTTCCTATAGCTTACGACTCATGCGTGACTTGAACCATGAGACTTTAAATGAACAACGCATTTATGAAGCTATCTTTAATTCATGAAAACATCTGTGTGCCTTAAAAAAAGTTTCCATCTCTCAACAATATTTTAAAACCCACTCATAGTTCTTGAGAAAACCTGCAATTCCGTCATTCGTAATACCAATTTATTTGCCTATGCAGCAGTTGCTGTACAGTTGCCAAACTAGCTAGTACACCAAATTGAGACCTAGTCTCACAAAGCATGTTGATGACTTTTCAATTTGTAAACGAACACTGTGCACTTTTCACGCCCTGATGCCGTGCAGGTACTCTATGAAGATGCACATAGACAAGCTTGCTTGGGCTGCAGATGCTGCAAGGCAGGCTCCAGGGCACTTCCTAGGCCTTTTAAGCCATATCTGACTTGCAGTGCCTGAGCACTCAGCATACAACATTTTTATAGTCAAGTACTCTTTGTCAGAGGCTCTCATATTTACAATATGCTAGAAGTGTCTAGAGTTTACTTCCTTCTATCAATGTCTTTGACCATGAGAACTGACCTAAACTATCACCCTCTTTCCATGGTTCAGTAGAGCTTAGTTTGGTCCTGGAACCTGGTGGACTACAGTCTGATGGTGCAGGCGAAGGGAGCTATCAAAAGCTCTGACAATACTTGCTCAAAACCTCCCTGTGTGCCACGCCTTTACTTACTGGTAAAGTTTTGGATGTTGTTTGTACATGAGAATGGTTGTGAAACGTTGCTTCAGTGTCCTTCCTCACTTTGCATGACACCTTTTGTATTATTTTTCATTTTTATTTGCTATATCTGTGTGACCTTCTTATACCACCACAAACACACACACACACACACACACACACAACCACTGCTCCTCCTAGTCTGAAAACATTCTCGAATCCCAATTACCTATACTAAGAAGTATCCATCCTGTATTCTTGCCCTCCTCAGCTTCTCAATTATCCTCAACCCACAGCAATCTACTGCCAGCATCCCAGTGCACTTGCTCTCACCAAGGTCAACAGCGGTCTCGGTATTGGTAAATCAAATAGACAATCTTTGATCCTTATCTTACCTACTATCTACACAACCTCTGGAAATTTTTGAGTGTGATAAAACACGTAATATAAAAATATAGTGGCTTAACTATCCTTATATGCACAGTTCAGTGGCATTAAAAACATCCATATCAACATTACCCTCATCCATCTCCACAACCTTTCACTTTCCCTGAGATTCTGCACCCATTAAATACTACCTCCCATTCTTCTTTCCCTCAACCACCGGCAGCCTCCATCCCACTGTCCATCTCTGTGAATTCAACTACTCTAGGCTGCCTACATAAATGGAGTCATAAGGCATCTGTCTTTTCATAAGTGAACAACTTTGTGTTCACTACTCGGTGAATGTAGGTTTAGCTGCATTGGAGCCTGTGTCCTTTTTAAGTCTGAGCACTATTCCATTGTATCTAAACACATTTTGTTTAACCAATCATCCATCCAAGGATACCTGGGTGGATTCCACCTTTTGACTTGAGTACTACATGTAGAAATTCCTACCATAACTCTTGAGCGTCAACTGTACATCAGGTACTCAGTTAGGGGGAAGGGATATAGCAGTGAACAAAACAATGAATTCCTCTTTCACAGAGCTGATGGGGAAGACAGACAAAAAGCTAATTATGTATTCACATGAAAGAAGATGACAAGAGAGTGGGGAGTTAAGAGTAAAGAGGGAGGATTTCCACCTATTCTCTGCCACTCTCTACTTCATACTTTATGCTTTTGGGATATTCATTTATTTTAATTTTTGCTTTACAAACCATCAATTCATTCCTCCTTTCCCTTGTTAATACTGTGGTTTTATCTGAAAACTTTCTCTACCTAGCTCATTCTTCATGGTTCCAGGTCAGGAGTCATCCTTCTAGAAATTTTCCTCTGAATCCTCCATATTAGACCATGTTGTCCTTTCCTGTGCTCCCCTGGTACCCTGAAGATGCTGTCCCAGCATTCATCACTGGAGTATCTCTGAGGCATATAATGAAGTAGAGGGTTTTTTTCTTTAACTTTTTACTTAAAATAAATTAAAATCAAGAAATTCCAGGAAAAGAGAAAAAAAGTGCCAGTAAGTACAACCGGTCACTATAAAGAAAGTGGACCAAACCGCAAATGCAGCTCAAAGGAATTCCAGGAAGGAAAGAAGCCCAACTCTTTGTCCTTCACAGTAAAAGTCAAAACACCCACTGGGATATGCAACATGGGCCTGTCCGAGGCCCGCCAACAGCGAAGGGCCCTGGGACTACCCAGAGGAGACATGGAGGCTGGTGGCCCAGGACCAGCACCAGGGCAGTGAGGCAGGAAACTTCTGCATCAGCGAGCCCAGCCCACCAAACAGGCTCCACTCAGAGACCCCACCAGTGGGCAATGCAGCCACTAGAGGCTGGCAAACTCTAATTTACCCACACTGCTCTCTCCTCTCCCTCCTGCCTCAGCTCACTCTAACTCTCCCAAAATAAGACAGAGAAAAATACAGAAAGGATCTCATTAATTTGACAACCACATCTTAGTATATACCCAGGTGTAGTGGCAGGAAAGGCGGCGCAGGAGCAAGGTTCAGGATGGTTCTGGGCAGACAGGTCAGGGAAGGGAGTCTTGGAGCCCTCGGTGGCTTTTTATGCTTTTGTCAGCGGTGGCCAGGTACATGGCAGGCATGGGTGCCAGGGGTCTGGGAGGCTGGCGGGCCTCCCAGCCCCCGGCGCATCTCACCCTCTCGGCTGCTTTCTACTGCTGCTGCTCGTTGGTCTGTACTGTCGGTCCTTGTGTCCTCATGACGGCACCCATTTAAGCCCGTGTCAAACTCAGGTGCGCCCACTTGCGCATGCCCACCCTGGAATGCTCGCAGCACCACAGGTGTCCATCATCACACCAGTGGTGGGAGCATGGAAAGACCTGATAGTTCTGACCCTACACCAGGTAAGTTTTGCAGTCTAACCCATATGATGCGAGAAACATCAATAAACCATTTTTAATATTAAAATAGAATATGTTCAGCTTGCATTTCTGTCAAGATAGGCATTTGTGAGTCATGCTACCTGAAGACTTAGGCAAGGGTTTTGGGGTCAAATAAACCTGAGTTTCAGACCTGGATCACCGTATTAAGAGTCATTTGACAGTGAGAAGATTACTTAGTTCCTCTATGGGATAGATCTGAAAAGGTGGAATGGGATTAATAGAAGTCCTTCCCCCATCAGATTGCTGTGAAGAGTAAGTGAGAGAGTACATAAAGTGCTTAGCAATCAATAAATTTAACATTTTAAAACGGTCAGCTTGAAGGGAATACACTTAAAACCATTTTATATGAGAAGGTCAAACAAGTCAGCAAATAGCATCCTATTTGTCCCAAGCAAATCAAACATCTAGGAAAAACACTGGAAGCAAAGGGATCTTGAAAGTGACCATACGGGATGTTCTTCAGGCTATAAAAAGTCATTTAATCAGCAACCAACCCTTAGCTTCCAAAAGGCCTGAATAAATAGGAGGAGGAAATAGATTTTGTCAGTCAAGACCTGGGTCAGGCCCCCAACATTAGATGCAGAACTATGATTGGATTAATAAGAGGTCAGTTGAACCACAGGAAGAGACAAGCAATCTGCCTGGTTTTTCTGATATCTGTCCTCATGTCATTAATAACAGTAGCTTTAAATAATGACCTTTATTTGTGATCTCTCAGCAGTTGGAACGAATCAGCTTTTATCAATCTGTGAACCAACTCCCAAAAATTAAAGCTAGTTGGTTTAAAAAATTCAAGCTGTAAAAGCTATTGAGCGGAACAGGACTGCAAGGCATTTCAAAGAGACAAGGGATGTAATGTAGTAGAGTGAGTGAAACCACCTAAAAACAGCCAGTCACCACATGACTAATGGAATCTTAGGATAATGAGGGAAAAGAAATATAAATCCCCAAAGACCCCATCGTGCTCGCTCTGCCTCTCCCAGGTACCGTTTACCCGGGAGTCTTAGATCTCCTTTTTTTTCCTAAATAAACCTTTCTTTTTCAAGACAAAGTTTGTTTCTCTCTGCTTACTTATCTAAAAAGTCTGTGAATTCCTTGCTACGGCTTCACGAGACAAGAACCCGTGGTAATTACCAGGATGAGAGGCGGCGACAGCTACAAGGTAACCTTGCTCAGCAGCATCACTGTGACTGTAAATGTTGAAATATGGACCCCAAAGCCCTTAGTTTCCTATACTGGGCCTGTGTTAGTTTTACTTGAGGATATTTAGATGTGCTTAATTTTAAGAAAAAACAATACCTGCAAATTTTCAAAGCAGAGACTTTACATATAACGATTTGCATTAGAAAGATTCTTGATTTATAGGAAATATTCATGGAAGAATTCCTATGAACAGCAAGATTCCTTAGACTATAAAGAAATTCTATTTACAGAAATGGAATGTGTATTTTATTCTATAGAGCTGAATCTGTATCAATGCATTTAAGGAATTAACAAAAATAACTAAAACCTGATTATCATAAAACATAAAAGCAGGAGGAGAGTTGAAGATCAAGGAAGCTAATCTTTTCATTTCACAAAATGAGGTCAGTTTAAGCTAGTGAAATGATCTCTCAGCTCTGATAATCTTGGGACTGCAACTCAGAATCCCTAACTTGGTCTCCCAGGCATTTCTCCTCACCCAAAACTGCATCTCCTATTGCCCGTATATTAGTTGGATATACATCTTAAAAATGCCTCTAAATATTAGCAGCTAATTTTTAAGAAGCTAAAAACCAGACCTCAAGCCTCCTAAAATTACTGTCATTCTGTGAGGGCAGATCAATCTGGAGTTAAACGAAGCGTGGAGGATTAGATGTGCTGTGCTGGAGAAAAGTCCAGCCACAAGGGAGCTAATTTCACAGGTAACATTATGTGGCAACCTGAGGCTTCACTGCACTGGAGCTGTGAAGAAATAGGACCAATGGTTTATTCAAGCAACATCTGGTGTTGTCCATGTGCCCAAGCTCTGTGGATAACACAGTGGATAAGACCGTCCCTACCATCCCTCACCCACACCAGCCCATGGGTATTGAGGGCTCCCTGTTCTGGGCACTGTGCTGTGGTATGAAGTGATCGGATGGATTGCCTCATGTAATATACCCCTTTGAAGCCCTAGGAAATATGTCCTATGGGATGACCACTTCATAGGTGCAGAATGAAGCCCAGAGATATCAGGAACTAGATCCAGAGTCACAGTTACTGACTAAAGTGGAATTATTTGTGCTATACTGACCGCACACTATAGGGGAGACAGTCTAAACACAGCATACCTACAAATAGTTATTTATATAAGTGTATATTACAAATTACAACCATTTATATTACAAACCATTATTAAGTGGTTATTTATAATACAGTTATATACTAAAGGATCTGTGGGCTTCTCGATCAGGTCATTTATAAGAAGGATCTAGTCACTAAAACAGGGCTATTTTCACTACCAAAGACTCTTTCACTACTCATTAATGTTATAGTGACATTTATATTCCAATATAAAATGTCACACTAGTCAAATGCATTTGTGGTAAAGGGGGAGGAGGGAGTGAGGGAATTTGGCTAAGCTTTAACCATTAGCCTCTGATCCCAGCCTGACTTTGTCCATTCAGATTCAGACCTAGTGACTCAAGGGATTGAGCACTGCACTATGAAGCACTTGCAGCCACTGCAGCATGAGTTCAATCCCCAGCCAGGAAAGAGACCCATGTGGCACAGCAGACCTCTCCTGCCTCGCCTACTGCTCCCCCCAGCAGGGTATTTCAGTCCATCTGCCTGTTCTACTCCCCACTCTGTCTCTGGTGAATCCTCTCACACACACACACCCCACATCTCTGGCCTGTACCCCAGTTCTTCTATGCATAAATAAATCTTAAAAAAAAAAGACAAAGAAAAGCTTCTGCTGACGCACAGGATGGTAATAACAGATGAGAACTATATTCAAATCAGACAACAAATCCAAAGGCAACATCCTGTGGTACTAGGAAGACTTAGTACATGGTTCTTCAAACGTACCAGCCTTCAATACACACAAGTGTGAATACACTGCTTTTAATATGCACAAATGGTGGGGATTTTCTCCTTTCCTTTTCACATCCAATTCACTAGACACTCACTGTGAAACTTGCCAGACTTTCATTAAGTCCATTTCTTTGCTCCAATTTTGAAAATGTCCACCATCAGTCAAAACAGCACATGCAGATCTGATTTTACCCTAATTATGTATGCCTGTCACCACAAAAAAGAAAAGGTTCTGCCCTCAACCCCCAGGTCTGACTGATTTATGTCCAGTGAGGGCAATTAGGAGACAAGCAGGCACCCTCATCTATTCATGGAAAGCCTAGTCCCTCACTCAGTGATGTTTTCCATCCAGATCTAATCTAAATGAACTGCATGCGAAAGCCAGAAAGAGCCACTTCACACAGTCGCTGTAAGCACACCATGAATCAGGGGTACAAGGCTTACCGGTCGCGCAGCCTCACCACCCATGTGCCCAGTCTGGCTGTGTCCACCTGAAAGAGGAGGGCAGCTCCTCTTTTGCACAGATACCCCCGCTTATCAGGCTGAGGACAGCTCTCCCCTGCAATTCTGAAAGCCCACACCAGGTATCGCACAAACTAGCTGGGGGCCTGGCACACCCTGACCCTCATCGCTCTGGGGTGCATTTTCCTCATCACTAAAATGGAAAGGTGCACAAAACAAATTCTAAGCCTCCTCCCATCTTTAAAATTCAAAATTAGAAAAGCTTAGGCTTCCCTGATTTTTCCAGAGTTGCAGTGTGATCTCCCTAAGTACTACATGTGTACTTATATGCTAGGTGTGCTAGGTGTTCTCCTGGCATTTGTCACCAAACTGACCAGAGGAAGTCATATGATTTCCAAGTCTCTTCTTCCCAAATTTTCCTATTTGTCAATCAAGCATATGAGAGAGGAAATGTGCTTTTTAGTCTTTTATCACTTTTATCATTTGCAGAATTGAACTGGCAATCCAGAGGGGGATGCCACAGAGGTTTTCCTCTGCTTAGTGGAACTGTTCCAGGATAAATTATCCCTCCTGGGGTGACCCACTGGTTCTGCTCTACCATGACTTCCAAGGTTGAAAAAGGAAAGAAGCATCACCTCATCCCAGCAGGAAACATTAACTAATCACTTGCCTTGGGATAAAGTTAAACGGTAAATCCACCACAGCATTTCATACCAGGTTCAATCTGTGTATCTTCTATACTTAAAACCCAATAGCAGGATTTGGAAATTAAGGCACAAATTCCGTCCACACAGCATAAGAGACACACTGCAGAAATCTACACTCAAGGGGACTAAATTTAAAATATCTTGTTTTATTAATTCTGAATGGAAAGCCAGCTTCCTTTATCTCCTACTTCTGATTTTATTCACCTCATCCTAGGAAAAAAGTGAGGCTGAATCAGTACTGCCTGGCAGCAGTACAAGAGGTGTTTTATGAGGTCTTTCCCTGGAAGGATGCTGGTGGTCAGGAATTCCCCAGGGACGTCAGCTGGCCACCCCGTGTCTCCACTTCAGTCCCCACCAAAGCATTTCAGCAGTGGCAAGAGGACAGGGAACATCCATGGAGTGGCCTTCAGAGACCTGCCACAACCACTTCTCTGGGACTCCAGGCTAGAGAATCAGAGAATATCTTGCCAGAAGAAATGGCCAGTCCTTTGATCTGCACAACCAGCAGCCCTGCTTGTCATACGCTCTGTGTATTCAAAAGCGTGCAAATCTTTAATCAAGGAAGCACCTCTGGGAATCTCTATAACACACTGGTGTCAGAATGTTCAGGTCATGACAATAATTTTAAGTAACCACCAAACGAACTATGGTGCTCTCATGCAAAAGCTGAATGAGCTTGCCTCCAAGGCCTCTCTACGGAAGCAGAGTCAGGCTGAGTGAGTAACGGGACAAATTTGTTAATCTCTCTAAGCCTCCATTCCCACAACTATGAAAAGTGCTCATAAATCTTACTTTGAGAATTAGGAAACACGCATTTCAACAGCCCAGCTAAGTGTGCATCAGAGCACCAGGATGGCAGCTTCAGGGCCTGGCCAGGAGGAGTCTCCATTCTTGCTTTTCACCTGATCCGAAATACCAGAGGGAGAAAGGTAATCCCACAGGTGCCGCATACATCTCTTGATTTTAATTAGTTTACAAAAAAAAAAAAAAAAAGGAAGGAAGGGTGCTAAAGGCAGTCTTCCACAGGCACGCTCCTGCAGGCAAGCATCCAGGGTCTCATTCATCCCAAGAGTTCTACAGATGCCTTCTCACAGAAGCCTGACATTTGTAATACTTAAAGAAAATGCAGATGGAAAGGAAAATGCTGAAGTTTGAAAAGAAGATTTGTAAAAACATTACCCCACATAAAGAAGAAAGCTATCTCCACAAAGTTCATCTGGCTCAGCCCAGTGACTGGCTCTTAGCATGCCACACCCTCCCCTACATAGGGCATCAAGGCTGTCACAACGACTTTTCATTGGTGAGCACAATGCAGGGTTCCCGGGAGCACCTGAGTCTGCATAGGACTAAACCAACCACAGGTAGAACCTGCCGCAGAACATGCCCACCTGTGCCCAAGTATCCACCCAAATCACAGAGCTGACAGCCCCTCAACTCAGGGTGAGTCTCATTCAGCTGATTATGTGGACCAACTGGGATGCTCACTCAATTTCATGAATTTGTAACATCCACTGATTTGGAAAAGCAGTCAAAGATTAGCACAAACAAACCCTCTTGATTCTAACAACGCTGAAAACCCCAGTGCAATCAAATGACTAAGCTCGCGTTGCTGGTGCTTTTATACGCAACCTAGTGCGTCATCTTGCATCCTGAGAAAGGATTCCCGGCAAGAATTTAAGTTTGCCACATGGACAGCTAGAAAAAAGTTTTTGTACACAAGTTCTTAGTGGCCCCATAGCACTCTCACCCAGGCCATGCTAGTTGAAAAATCAAGTCTCTATTCTTCATTCATGATCCCCCATAAATCATGACTCCCCCATAAATAGTTCCTAGCTTGAGTCGGCTGTGTAGTGTCCCTCCTTCAGAGGAGGCAAAGAGACTGACTCTCATATTGTTATCATATGCCAAAGGCAGTTCCTTGGCTCAGAGACTATTCCCAAACAGATGATTGCCATTCCTACCACCCCCATCCCCCCTCACCCACCTACTGCCATTCTAATTCTGTCAGCTCTGGCAGTGGTGGGTGAGCTGCTACCTCCAAAAAAAGGAAAAAATCGACTAAGAAAGGGAACTTCAGTGCTTTTCCTAGTTAGGGTCCCCTTGCATGGAACAGCAGCGGAGGACCCCAGAGTTGCTCTTGGCAGAAACGAAGCTTCAAGTGAAGAAGCTCCAGCGAGCAGGCTGGGACCCACTGCCAAGGCCAAGTGGGCACAAGGGAGCCGCAGAAGCCCCCATTACCTCCACTATCCCCTAGAAACAGACACACGTGCAGAGAAGTTATCCCTGAGGCCCAGACAGGCTCAGGTCCTGGTGAAGAGATGAATGTGCAAAGCACTAACAAGCTCACACACCAGGACCCAGCCTGTACATACATAGAGTCTGTTTAAACTCAGTTTTACACAAGGGGGGAAGTTACTGAGTAAAAACCGAAATTGGGAAGGGAAAATTGAGTGAGTTAAAAGGACTTGATCCCAAAAGTAATGACAAGTAATGGAGTTTGTTAAATAAAATGATGCACAGAAAGAATGGGGAAATGGGAAATTGTTTCATTATAGTCACAAAGCTTGACAGAGGGAAAACTCAGTAAGACTGGACATTAAAGGGGTTGTGCAGCCATAAAAGCAGTCCTTGTTAGGGTAAAGACAACTCTGGTGCATGCTTTATTCATGCAGATGAAAGTACCTTCCCATTCTTGTTGGGAAAGTCCAAAGAAACTGCAGGTTAACATACTATCTATTAAATAATGGAATTTAGCTGTACTAACAAAACCTAGTCTGCCTCATCTGCAGAGGTAGAACTGTGTTGTTTTGTTTTTTCCTCAAAGTTTCACTTAGAGTCAATGCATTCTTAAAATTATGGCTTCTTGGAATGCCATGCTTGGAATGCCCAGGCTGCTTCTCTCAGAAGATGGAGCTGAATGAAGCTAAAATACTGGAGCTGAGACTAGATTATACCAGGACATGGAGCAGACTACCGTGGTCCCTGGAGGAAAGTCTGCCTGCATGTAGCCAGTGCGAACTTGGCAAAACACAATCTGGATGAACAAATGTACCCTCCAGGGGCATGACCTGAGCCCTCAAAAAAGTGCGCTGTCAAAAGTGCACTGTCAATTATTGTGATACGTCACCGGGGACACATAGGTCAAGACACACTGTGAAGTTCCCCCTGGAGGGAGATGAGCATTCATCCTGGGGAGAAGGAATCCAGAGTTGTTGTTTTGGTTAATGCCTTGAAATAGGAGAGGGAGTCTTCCTCACCCTCTGCCCAGGCCACCTGGGTGTGACCTCTCAGGCATGTAGAGGCTTGAACAGGGGCCCATGGTGGAAGTAGGTGAGCCCAGAATTAGGGCAAGAGACTCTGGAGTTAGGTTCAGGCTGAGGTTCCATGAGTCCAAACACACTGGTAACAGTTATGAGCTATTCTCCAGGCTTTGCTTGCTTTATCCTCGAGACTTCAGTCTGTTCCTAGGAACTGAGCCTTGGGGGTAAGGGAGACCACAGAGAGAAGCAAGGAGGGATGCAGGCCCAGCATCAGCACCCCCAATGGCACCTGTGTGAGTCAGCAAAGAGGCAAGACCCTGAAGACCTTGTGTTAGGGGGAAAGGTAGTCCTGAATGGATTACACAGATGAGTTTATGGACTCTAACCCCCACTCCAAACCATCAGTGTTCCAGAACCACAAATCCAATAAGATGATTATTGAAGAGTGGATCATTGGGACCTGAGGGTGGAGTTAAGCAGCCAGGCTGGCTATAAAGCCAGAGAGGTGAACCTTGGGCTCTTCTTCTTTTGGGGACATCTCACTTAATTCAGAGCCAGCTCTCACGCACCATTGCATTCCAGTTCAGAAGATCTGGTAGGATATTTATGGATTTGTATCCCTCTCTTTCCCTTGGTATTATTACTATTTTATTCCCCTTCTTTTGTAAAATAAAACCCTTCTATAACTTTTGTCATGTGTGCCTGAAGTTGGGACTTTTAAGTCTTCTGAGCATGCGGGTGAGGACCCAGTGAGGGAAACCCATTTTATATTAGGGTTGCCCTGTAACAGTAAGACAGGAAGGTCTGCTGTGCCATATGGGTTCCCTACCTGGCCAGGATCAAACTCATGACTGTGGATGCCCCAAGGTGCAACTCAATCCCTAGTGCCACCAGAGAGAGCTCTAGACCCTGTTCTCCAGAGCAGCTACAAACCTAGATGTGCCCAAGGGCGTGTAAGCAGAAGCCATTGCTGACCTGCAACTTCAAAGCAAGGAAGTTACTGTTACAGGGCAACCCTAATATAAAATGGGTTCCCCTCACTGGGTCCTCACCTGCACGCTCAGAAGACTTTTATAATAAGTCCAAGCTTCAAGTACACGTGACAAAAGTTATCAACAGGTTTTATTTTAGGAAAGAAGGGGAATAAAATAGTAATAATACCAAGGAAAGAGAGGGATACAAATCCATAAATATCCTACCAGATCTTCTAAGCAATGGCGCGTTGAGAGTCAAGTGAGATGACTCCAAAGGAAGAGAGCTGGCTCCCAAGGAAGAGAGTGAGCCTAAGGCTCACCTCTGGTTTTATAGCCAGCCTGGCTGCTTAACTCCACCCTCAGGTCCCAGTGATCCACTCTTAGATAATCATCTTATCGGATTTGTGGTTCTGGAACACTGATGGTCTGGAGTGGGGGTTGGAGTCCACACACCCATCTGTGTAATCCATTCAGGACTACCTTTCCCCTAACATTACTAGGTGGAGGACAGGCAGGCTTTCCTCTCCTTTGCTGCAGTCATTTAGTATCACCTGTTGAGAAGGGATGGCAGCATCCCAAGAAGGGAACCAGGATCCTGACACATCAGGGAGAGAACATGCACTCACCAGTGACCACCAATTCCCTCAGTCTCTCCAGGACACAGCCACATTTGACTTAGAGGTGATGAGCAGGACACTCCTTTGTTGTGCTAAACCACTTAGATTCCAGAGTTTGTTTGTTATGGCAACCCAAGGTCAGCTATCTAGTACTATGGGAGAAAAGTAACTCAAACTCAGACTCTTCTGACCCTTGGGTCTGAGCTCTAAACCTTGTACATAGACCATCAATTCATCACCACTAGCTGTACCTAAGTGCTGTAGATGATGGAGTAAGGCTCAGAAGGAAAAGCCCAACTCCAGATATCTTAATCATTAACAGTTGACAAATAAGCAAAAAACTCAAAATCAGTCTATATATCATGCTAATTTCACTATAATGCTCCCTGGTTCCTCTAAGAACTTGCAAGTATAATTGTTAGAGAGAAAGGTAGTTTTAAATAGATTATACAGATGGGTGTGTAGATTTTAACACCCACTTCAAACCACCAGTGTTTTAGGACTACAAATTTGATCAGATAATTATTGAAGAGTGAATTACTGGAATTTGAGGGTGGAGTTAAGCAGTCAGGGTTAGCCACTGAGAAAAACCCATTTTATATTAGGGTTGCCCTGTAATACAAACACATCTGTGAGGGGAATGAAAAATGGGAGCTACAAAACTGAAATATATACTATGATTTAAAGATGCAAATGTAATCATTACTATATAATCCTCATACACATGGATATGAGGGGGAAGACTTGAGGAAAATACACAAAATTATTATTTATTCACCCCATAAATATTTACTGTCTACTATGTGACAAGTATTTTTTGGCCCCAATGCAGGGCATAAGACAGACAATATCTCTGCCTTGTGGACCTCTTTATGTTTCAGAATTATCTCTGAGGAAAAAGGAATCTATTGGGTGTTTTTACTACTTTTCTATATTTTTCCAGTGTTTTCCTTTTTTTTTTTTTTTAAAGGCTTCACTTATGTGTCTGGAAAATAGGCTTGATTTGTGTGGATAGACTCATAACTATGTTCCTATAACAATTAAACCATGAAATCTAATAATCTAAGCACAATAAAAGAGTAATTTTTGCTCACATAGAGTCTAACCTACTCTTTAAATAAGATCAGAAATTCATCTGTCAACCCACCATTCCCAACCTAACCCTATCATTCAAATCACCAGTTCCTTAAAACCCTTAGCGAAATATTACTCAGAGTTGAGAGAGTCGTAGAGACAACTGGTCAGGGGAAGAAATTATGACTGTGATTACTGACCTTTAATGGTTTTGTTTACAAGCTCCTGGTTTCTTCCAATAAAATTGCCAAAGAGATAATGATAAAAATTGAGTTGGATGACAAGATAATTTAGTATCACATGCCTTGTACACAGTAACAGCCATCAGTGATTATATTTTCTGAACCAGATACTGGATACGGGATTTCTTAGAGAGACAACAAACAGCACCTCTTGAAATTGGGATGTATGGTTGCCATATCCACAGAGTGATCATCAAATATGTATGATCACTCTGTGGATATGGCAGCTCTAGCTTTTATTATCGATAAACTAAACAGGACCTGAACTTCACCTAAAATAAACTCAAAGAGCTCTGTCTTTTGTGTCTCCATGCTCAAATAGTAAAAGATCTGCTGTTGGTTTCTTCAATTTGCAAAATGCCCAAAAACAGAATACGGCAAGAAACGTGGCTTCTCCGTCCCTGTTCCCTGTCCTTCTCATCTCAGGAGACAGTGATTGTTGCTCTCAAGAGAAACCTTCCCACACTCAAGCCACTGGAGTCAAAGGACTATCACTTCCTGCTTCTCTCCCTATCTGGTCCATCTTATCCGTGACCTGAAGAACTCCCTCTCCTTATCTCTCTTTCACTTATTTTTCACTGCCTAAAAAATCCTAGTCACTTTAACTTTTGCTGAATAAAATAACCAGTTGTAGGTAGAGGAAGTAGAGGGGAGAAAGTGACAGAAAAGGAGAAAAGTTATAAACTAGATGCTTGAGCTAAAAGGGTTGTTTACATTTATCAACTCCAAACTCATCATTTTCATATGTGTAATCAGAAGCCTTAAAGTTTTAGCAAATTCCAACCATGATTCCTCATCTGCAAATACCAGATGAAAGATGAGAGACTTGGTCTTCTTCACCATTATGCCCCTGCAATAATAGTGCTCAATAAACATTTTCAAATGAGTGCATTAACATGCCACTGTTACATAAGGGCTATCAGAGAAATGGAAGTAGTGTGCTGAAAGCTCTGACTCCTGACATAATGAGGGGTGGAACTGTTCCCTTGGCAAATGGGCCCTTGGGTGGGAACCAGGGTCTGGAGCTCTGCAAGTTCAGTGGGTTTGGCTAGGAGCTTTGGAAAAAGGGAGCAGAGCCTGCTGCAGACACAGCGTACTTTCAGGTTGAGCAGTGTCAGGAGAGAATAGAGGACAGTACAAGGACACACAACAGGCATCACCAAGTCCCAGCAAGAAGCAACAGGAGAGGAGAATGCTCCAAGGGAACCAGGAAAGAAGGCATGGCTCTGCTAGAAGAAGAGAGGAGACCCCAGCCCTAGAAGCAGAGTGATGATAGGCAACACCACAGAGAACATAACAGGGATTCAGCTACAGGGAAGTGAAATGGAAAGTAAAGACATGCACAGAATTAGGGAGCTGGAAAAGATGAGCTGGCACAGAACTAGGTTTTCCTGTTCAGGTCTAGCACCTTACCCTGTCTGTGTTAGTTACCCCCCAGGAAAAACACTCTCCCCTTCGTGGAGCACCTGCAATAGGAGACCCACTGTGGAAGGGCCTTTACGTGTTAGATCACTGTTGCTTCTCAAGTGACTAGAACACAGCAGGCACTTAATAAATACCTGGTAAGTAAACAATCAAATAATTACTGATTGATAGTTGCATGACATTCAGGACTCTCCCCCTCATTACCTATGGTTCATTTTCTCATCTACCCACCCCTATCCTCCACCACCCCCCAAAAATAGTTCTGATGTAGGTGTTCCAAGTAACAAATAGAGAGTACTCCACAAAAATAAACCCACACATACATGAGAAGTTACTTTACCTAAAAGGAACCAAGAGCATACAATGGAGAAAGAAAAGTCCCTTCAACAAACAGTGTTGAGAAAACTGGACAGCCACATGCAGAAGGATAAAACTAGACCACTATCTCACATTTTACCCCAAAATTAATTCAACATGTATTAAATATTTGGATGAAAGACCTGAAATCATAGAATACATGGAAGAAAACATAAGCAAAACACTTGGCCACACTGGCTTCAATGATGTCTCTGGGGACTCAACCACAATAACAAGGAAAACAAAAGCAGAACTTAATAACTAGAGCTTCATCAAATTAAAAAGCTCTGCACAGAGAAAGAAACTATCATTAATACAAATGACACCCTACTGAATGGGAGAAAACATTTGCACAGCAGATATACAGCAAGGGGCTAATATCCAAGATCTACCAAGAACTACAACTCAACAATAAGAAAACAAATAAACCAATCAAAAAATGAACAGAAGACACATTTCTCCATAGACACACAGGTGGTCAACAAACAAGTGAAGAAAAAGTTCATCATCACTTATTATCAAGGAAATACAAGCCCAAACCACAATGAGATACTACCTCATACCAGCAAGAATGCCTCAAATCGAAAAGACCAGAAACAAATGCTGGTGGAGATGGAAAGAAAAAGGAACCCTCATATACTGTTGGTGGGAATGTAGACTGGTCCAACCTCTAAAATAGTACAGAGTTTTCTCAAAGCATTCAAAATAGATCTCCCCTCTGATCAAGGAAACCTTTTTCTAGGTATTTATCTAAAGACATGAAAACACTAATTTTAAGCAACATATGCACCTCTATGTTCATTGTAGCACTGTTTACAAAGGTAAGTTGTGGAAACAACACAAGTGCCCCAGGGCAGAGGAGTATATAACAACATGAAATACTACTCAGCCATAAAAAAGATGAAATTATGCCATTTATAACAACTTGGATGAAATCAGAGGGGATGATACTAAGAAAAATAAGTCAGGAGAAAGACAAATGCCAGATGACTTTACCCATATGTGGAAGACAGAGAAAGAAAGTAAAATAATAGACAAAACCAAGCCAAAACAAATTCCAGAAATCTGACTATAGAACTGAGGAGAAGGCAAGAGGCAGGGAGCAAAGGGAGGAACAGAACCTATGGACTGCAAATGGAGGATTATGGATGCATTAGTGGTGGGCATAGTATGGTAACACACATTTGAAGAGATGCAAATCATATAGTATGTAAAATAGCTGTACCTCAATAAAAATAATTTTTAAGAAACAGAAGACACTCCAACAACAGAACACTCCAGCTCAGTGTGGCAGTCCACCCCCAGAAGCAGCCCCACAGCACAGCAGGGAGGAAACAGATTCCTCAGGGACTTTGGCAATATTTTAAACACCACCACCACCCCCATCCATGACCTTGGAGCTCAGCAGAATGACTGTCTTTAATGAAGGCCTTTAAGGCCATGAAAGACTTGTAGCTGAAAATTCTAAGATGTTTTCTACATCCAGAGAACCTGATTTATAAATCAGAAGGGAAAAATAAATACCTGTAGTAGAATTTAGCAAAGATCAGGAAATGAGAAGTCCTAGGTTCCAGAGACAATTTTATACAGCTAACTAGTTCTCCTGGCCCCAGTTTCTAAACTCTAAAATGAGGCTCATTAACAGATCATCTCCATGGGTGACTTGGCTTTAATCATATTTTTGCCCCTAGCTAAGGGCTAAAATGAGGCAGCTTGAGTCTATTGTACCTGCAAATCTCACACCAAGTAACTAGTTATGCAGCACAGGTCGAACAGCTGAAAGCTATAAAGATCTCCTTTACTGACTTCATAACACATCATCAGTAGCATTTCTTAATTTCCATTCCCAAGTTTCTACCTACCAGACTCACTACAGGAGTCACTTTATCTCCACGAAACCACATAACACTGGGGACTTTTTTTCTGGACCCATCATGAAGGCCTATCAGACATGCTGTTTATTCTAGCAGATTTCTCCCATTGGACAGTTAACTCTGAGACCAGCACTGTCCTCTGTTCTCCTGCATCTCACTTAGCACCTGAGAGATGGGATTTGTCAATATTTGCACTTAGTGGGACCTATAAACATTCGTGAGCTATCTTTCCATGAATTTCTATCATATACGTTCTTCTACAGCTTTCTGAGAACTTTCTGAGAGCTCTCCTCTTCTGGTTGGTTTAAAAATCTCCTTCAGTGCAGCAAATGCTCATTTTTCCATGTAAGATCCTCTAAACTATTCAGATTCACTGTGGAACACTTGAAAACACATACAGTCAAATCAAACCACAGTGCAGTGATGTCTGTTAAAAGTGTTCATGTTTTAATAAAACTTTATTCACAAAACAGGCCAGATAGACCTGTGGGCTATAGTTTTCCAAGCCCTCAATTAAACCTTGGAACACAAAGCCAGTTTAAGAAAAGTCTAGTGTTTTTGCCAGTCCCAATGAGAAACATTTGGTCCTAAATGGGCTCTTAAACATAAAGTTAAGAATACAGACAATATTATCTGGCAAATGGCATTAGAGTCAGAGCTGGCCCCGAGGAGAGTCTCCAGCAAAGGAAAAACTAAAGCAGCATCTCTTTTTACTGGTTATGTCAAGACACGAGCGACTTAGCTGTGTCACATACAGCATACTTATAATGGACCGTGGATTTAAGTCTATAACAATCTATGTTCTATCCATACATTTCAAAACCAAAGTCCTCTACAAATAACCTTAGACTAAAAAAAATCTGGCTTTTTCCAAAACCTATACCAAGCATAAACCTGTTCCAGAAAGATTTCTCCCTGGCTGACAAAAGCTGAAGGAAACAAGAGGAACACTTGGGCAAATAATAATGAAAAGCTGTGGGAGGTGAACTCCCATCATTCAAGAATAACACAGGCAGCGACACACAAAGGAAAAGCAGGCTGGTGATCCCTGCCAAGGTGCAGAGAGGGGTCCTGGGCCACAGTCTCTGAAGACAGCGGTGAAGCCTAACGTTTCTCCATTGTATGTTTTGCTCTAACTCAGAACAGAAAGCAGGAAGCCGCTCTTTACTCACCAGGCGTCTGAGGACTCTGATGCCGGCTCCGTGCACCTGTCTGGGTTCCTGCAGCTTCTGCAAAAGAGATCCATCCACCCCAGACTCATCCTTCCGAGATGGCCAGCAGCACTCACAGGCTCACACGCATGCTGCACACGTGTGCGTGCACACACACACACACACACCGTCCGCCTGGAGCCTGCTACTCTGTGCTCAGAGGAAAGGTCTCAACTGCTCCCCACAACGAGCTCTCTAAAGGACAAACCGAGTTAAGCTGGAGTGGTCTGGCCACAGAGAAGGGAAAAGGGAGGCTGCTGCGCCAAAAGATAACAAAGGCTGCAAACTGATCGCCCGGAACCTGGAGCGGGTTTAAATGGCACCGGGATACTCACAGACCCAGACACTCTCTGGTGCTAGACACTGGCCGGAAAGTGGATTATCTGGCAAATGGCATTAGAGTAAGAGCTGGCCCCGGGGAGAGTCTCCAGCATTGCTGGAATGGCATGTAGTCAGGAACCTCACAAGGATTCAAGGCCATTCAGAACCCAGCTGCCCTGTCCCCAGGGAGCAAGCACTACACACATCAAGGGGACGCTTTACCCCACAGCCCCCTAGAATGGAATGAAGACAGAGTTGGGGTGCTGAGAAAGGGGGTATAAAGTCTAAGCCAATTTACAGCAGAAGGCAAAGCTGACAGAAAGTCTAATTAATTCACTTTTCATTTTTTTTTACTTCAATTGGTCTTTCTTTCTTCGGGCTCACTGTCTGCGGTGAACAGATGCTGTGGGCTGCAAGGGCGATACTCAGAGGTCACAGAAAAGCAAAAATCCCTCCACCACCTTGCTGAGCAGCAGATTCCTGGAGCTGAGACAGTGACGTCAGCATCTTCATAACAGCCCTGGTAGCAAATCCCAGCCCCCACAGAGCAGACCCAGATGGAGGACAGAATTTACAGCAACGCCACCAGAGCAGCAGGCCCACTGCAATGGGGCAATCCAGGTCTCTGCTACACTATTTTCTTAAAAGGTGGAGGAAGAGGATAGGTGTTATGTGAGAAGCAAAAAAAAAAAAAAAAAAAAAAGGCAAAAAAACCCAGAACTGATCTAGAATCCCAGAGGACGAAGGGAGGGAAGGTAAGGGAGGTGCCAGGCAAAGCAGGGGCACTGGGGCCACCAGGGGCCTGTGGCAAGGCCCCACTCCCTGCCTCAGAGCTCCCTCACCTCCACCCTCCCTGAGACAAGCAGCTAACGAAAATGACCTCCTCTGGAAGGTGACTGCCCTCCTTCAGCAGACCCAGGAGGAAGGGCAAGGTCAGATTGCAGGGACCTCCCCAGTAGTGGGCTGAAGTCATTAACAGCAGCAGAAGCAACCAGGAATGCCTACTTTACCCTTTTCAGCTGGAGCTGTCCCCAGGTGACCTCCGCCCCCTTGCTCTCACCTCAGGGCACCTGCCTCAAATAACTTCCCTAGTGTTGTCATTCACCTCTTGGATAATTGATAGCATGTCAAGCTGATGCTAAGAAAAGACTAAGGTGGTTAGATGTGTGCCTACTATAAATAGACCCACGACATGACCAGCATTTGCCAACTTTTGAGCAAAGAACAGGCAGAGGCAGGAACAGCCCTGGCGGCAGCTTCCCCCTGGGTCCTTAGGAGAGCTGGCTTCTGAAAAGCAGCCACGGCCCTGGCAAGCAGCCTCCATGAAAGGCAGAGGGCTGGGGAGATGATGCCTCTCCTGATTTGGGAGGAAAATTAAAAATATCACACGTGCGGAAACTTTCAGGCTTGTTTGACAGATGCTGAGAAATGTTCAAACAACACATACTTTAAACGTTTGCCTTCTTCCTCCCAAATTCTAATTTTCTCTACACGTTTCAGGCACTCCATTCCTTTATTTTACTCTTGAGGGCATTCCTGGCTCTAAACTTTTATATACATACATTCATCCTAGTAAACAAATATGTAATCTATACCCATGATAAATTATATGTCAGTTGCTGCAGATACAAAGAGGAAGAATAAAGCAAAACCTCCAGACCTTTTCTTGCAAGGAGCAAAAACCAATTCAAAATAGAAAGAAATACAAATGGAAAAATCGCAAAGATGCAAGGTCTTTCTCAACGCCTCCAGACAAGGCAGCTGGTCCCCAGCCAAGGTTACACGAAGGGGTTGCCTACCCGGCCAGGCCCATTTGTGTTCACATGGCCCCCCAATCCTGTGGGAGGCAAAGAGGCAAGTAAACGAAGGTCTGTGGTTTTCAAGATGACTTATGTGTCTAGATGGAGCCCTCTGGTATAGTGACTCACTTATGGACTAAACTGGAAACAAATTGACCTCAACACCCTGAATTCTCTGAGGGTATTGCCTATCCCCCAAAGGAACCCAGTTTCCCCAAAGTTCCACAAAATGAAGGAGATTCTGAATGTTGTGAAGGCTTTGAGAAGTTCACCCTTTCCCATGCCTCCTTCAGAAATGCCCTGGGGAATACAAGCAGGGAAGACAGAAACTAAAGGAAGAGACACCTCCTCCTGCAATCACCGAGAGAAATCACTGTTTCCAGATAGCAGAAATAGATGATGTAAACCTAAGTTTTGGGAGCCACCAGCAAGGTAACACATGGGAAAGACTAAAAATTTGAAGGAAGGGACAGGGGCCATAGTCTAGTTCCTGAATGGTGACTAAGAAAGCCCCCCATCCCTGCCAAAGACCTCAGGGAAGACTCTTAGGCAGGTAGCTGTGGAGCCAGGTATTCGCCAAGCACAGCAGTGAAAAGAAATGGGAAGTTCCTCTTTACGAGTCATCAACAATAACTGACAAAGAAGAATGGAGCTGAGAATGCAATAGAAGTCACCGGTGTACATATATCACCAATAAACCTGTTTCCTGCAGGGGCCTTAATAACCAAGCAGATAGGAGATCTCGGCCCTGTTTCCAAGCAGAGCACCTCATCAATAATCCAGACAGCAGATAATATGCCAAGGCCTGCTGTGCCCTCCCAGCCAAGCGTGACCTCAGGGGCTCCTGGTTATCAAGCCTGAGTTCTCGCCTAGGAAATGATGGAGATTCACTCTTGGCTGATTCATTTGTAAGCTACACTAATAATCCCAGGATGCAAACTCAGGAGGTTGGGGTGAAAATCTTTCAGGAACCATCAGAAAGGTTATTTCTGCAAGACATAAGGGAATGATTATAATGATTTATTAAAATCTTACAATGTGAGAAAGTAAGATCAGCAAACAAAATCCAATTGAGGAATTCACCAAATAAAAAGGAATTGTACTCCTCCAGACTGAGGCTGACAAAGAAGCCATCCGGTAAAGAGCTTTATATGCTAAACTTAGCTGGGTAAACCTAGTCATTTTCCATGCAGCGCTGTTCTTAAACGAGCTATTTAACTTCATCCATCTCTACGATCTAAAAGACTGAGCATTTAGACTGGTGGGGTTTTAAATTTAAATTCCAAATTTAAAAGGAATTTACCTCAGAGATTACATTGAACATATTTAAGAGTTGATTAATGCAATGTTCACAAGACTAACGCCTCAATATCCTTCTCCCAGTCTCCTCTCCACCCCCTCCTCCACCTCCCCTTCCCACCCCTCTTCCCTTTCTTTTCCTAACATTTACCCCCTTTTTTCACTGCCTCTCTCCCAAATAAGCCTACCTTTTTTCTCTACCAACTGAGTTTCATTTATTTGCATGTGTTTCTGAATCTATAACCTCTTTGTTTAAATATTTCCATTTTGTATTTCTTATTCTCTGGAATTTATTAATAAACATTCTCCAGGATCTCAACAACATCTCAAATGCACTGGAAAGAACAACTCAAAGCTGTCTTCTGACTCTTCAAATCCATGTCTAGAGGACGCCTTAATCTGAGGTACTCAGGTTTACCCCTCCCCACTCCAGGACAACCACCAACAAAGTCCCTAATTCTGCCCCAAGGAGCAGATCTACCACCGTTACTCAGTTCCATCTGCAGCTGCCCACACTGGTAACCAAGTCCTCCTCTTTACCACAACTTCCTCCTTTGACTTCCGTGCATGAGTCATTCCTTATTTTTCTGTCCTTTCTTTCCAGCCTTCACTTTTCCATAAGTTCTGGTGTTCACTGGGATTCTGGGTTCAGCCCTCCTCCACATGATTTCCCCAGAAGTCATCTATTTTCCTGCTCTAGCTACTCCGCAACATTTCACCCATGTCTAAGACTGCTCTACTGACCAGCTACACAGCTCACGTTCAAAATATCTAAAACTCAGGGCCTCTCTGGTGGTGCAAGGGGTTTAAGTCTTAGCACTGTGAAGTATCCCCAGCCACTGCAGTATGAGTTCGATCCCTCACCCACATGGTGCAGCAGACCTCTCCTGTCTCGTCCGTTTCTTCCCTGAGCAGTGTATTTCAGTAGATCCACCTGTTTTACTCCCCTCTCTGTCTCTGGTGAATCCTCTCACCTCCCACACTTCTGGCCTGTACCCCAGCTCTTGTATGTATAAATAAATCTTTTTTAAAAAGTCTAAAACTGTCCCTCCACACCTGACCCTCACTTGTACTTTCTATGAGAACAAAGCCTTCAATCCAGAACCTGGAACTCAGCTTCAGAGTCCACTCTTCATCTCTTAATCCCGTCAGGCATGAATCCAGCCAGCACACCCTGCTTCTCTGCTGCTCCCATGCTAGTAGCTGAGTAGCCGTCTCCCCCAATCTGCGCCTTCCTGCTTCCAGGGAAGCTACAGGTGTTGCTCCCACCTTAAGATTATTTAGTGAGATCACATCTATCACAGAGTAAATCCTTTGCACATCCCCACATTTCTCAGTCTACTTTCTAGCTATGCAGGGAGCTTTGTAGTCTCTCAAGTGCATTGAGCTATCTCATACTTCCTGTCTTATCTTTTTGGGAGCAAGAATGCATTCCCACTTCCCCTTTGACTGGGAACTCTTGAAAGTGTATTTCAGTTGTCATTTGTTCCCTGAAGCCTTCTGTCATGAAAGAAGGTTCTCCCCACCCCCACCCCCACTCCACAAATACACATGTTGAAGCCCTAACCCTGCCCAATGTGTCTTTGGAGATGGGGATTTTAAGGGAGTAATTAAGATTAAATAAGATCATAAAGACAGGGCCTTAATCCAATAGGGTTAGTGTTCTTGTAAAATACCAGGGTTTGTTCTCTTTCCACCTCTCTTTTTGCCCTTTGCCCCTCCTCCTTTATTCCCTCCTCCTTCCAGCTCTCCTTCCCTCCCTCTGAATTCAGGCACTAAGAAATGGGCAGGTAAGGGTGAGGACACAGCAAGAGAGTGATTGTCTGCAAGTCAGGAAGAGAGACCTTACCAGATACTGAACCCTGCTTGTACCTTAATCTTGAAATTTGCAGCCCCCAGGACTGTGAGAAAACTCTGTTGTGTAAGTCACCCAGTCTGTGGTGTTTTGTTACAGAAACCCAAGCAGTCTAGTATGCCTTCCTCAGTCTCCCTGGAGTGAGCTGGTCCCTCTCCTGAGCTTGCAACCCACCCATCTGCTGAGGTAGCTACCATCCTGTAACACCACAACATGTTCAAGTCTTTCTCACCTACTAACTGTAAACTCCTTGAGAGCAGAAATAATATCTTATTCATTTTTGTGTTCTTTCCTCTTCCTCTTGAAATCTGATTATGTCCCTGACATGTCTGGCACAATATCTACCCAATTCAATGTTCAGTAAATGCTTGTGAAATCAGTTGATGGATTATCAAATTGAATGAGTAAAGGTAAATTTCTGGTTTGGGTCTCAGTTTGCCTGTGTGTTCTTGTGTGCGGACAGGTGTGGGGCTGTATGTACACATGTGTTTATACAACGAGCTGGTTTATTTGTAAGGAGTGACACCATGAACAAGTCACTGTGCTCCCTTCATATTCCAAGAATTATTTCTCCATTCCCTCTCAAAATTTTCTTGAATTTTCCTAGTGCAGTTGCCACCAAAAGGGGATTGACTGTTTTCCCTCCCAGGGGCCAGGGGGTTGGGGGGAATGACTTAGCCAGTTGCCTCTACTCCTACTCCGTGTGGTTCCATTTCCCTTGCTGTCACTAACAACAGAAAGCCAGACTGCAGTCACTGGGATGGGAAGTCTCCCTAGACTCCTGAAATCTCAGTGCAGAACCCATCCCTAGGCACTGGGGACTCTTCGCATCACTGCTAGACAAACCTCCATGTTTATGAATTATAGTGCAGCCGAGAAGAACAAGATGATTGCATGCACCTAGCAGACGTCGATTTTTCTGAAAAGGAGTTTCAGGCTTATAGCAGAACTGGAGAATTGTGCAAACTCTTTCCAGCTTTGAGAGTGCTCTCTGCACCCTAGGGAAATCAGTCCTCTTTATGTTTTCTCTTTTCGCAGCTTTTTATGACAGCTTGGAACAAAGAGCTCAAGTCCTGTATCTCTTGTTTTAACTTCCCTTTGTGCAAAACAACCTTCTTTCCCCAAAGCTTAGGCTGATCATACTAATTTGAAGGGAAAGGGATTTGAAAATGGATATGAATACACTTTACTACCTGTTCTCCAATTAAAATTTCAAAATCTTGTAAATGGCACCTGTGACTCCTAAAACTATGGTTCTATGAGCCCTCTGAAAAAGGCACTGGCTCAAATCCCCCACGGATCTCTCTGCACTCAGACTATGGCCTATTCCAGTGATGGCTCCAACATTTACTTCTGTAGGAAGGAGATCGAAGGGCGGCAGTCTGCTTGGAGAAGGAAGGGGGTGGACTTGCAAAGCCATGTTTGCAAAGCCCTTTGTGGTGGACTGAGGGAATGTCTGGCACAGCCTCCGCCCCCTCTAATGCTGATGCTGACTGGAAGAGATCACACTGGTGTGGTGAGGGGATACTTAAGTCAAAAGCATCATTTATTTGTAATCAGGAAAATTTCTTTTTTAATTTATTTATATATATTTGACATCAACTGTGGTCCCCATGGAATTCTCACCACCATTTCACCAGTGCACCGTCACCTCAGTCCCTTGTGCTCTTTCTGCAATTATGACAATTTCTTATATTTCTCATCCATGTACTCTAAGCTTCTCAGAAAGGAACAACTGTATTCCTGTGTTATTTAAAGTCTCCACGTTCTGTAATGCTAGAGATTCTCAAGGAATTGTCAAGGTGGTTGGCAACAGAGCATGGGTAAAAGACTTCCAAGAAATTCTTAGCCAATTATTGGCCTGGGTTGGGTAAAGAGGCTGCATGAAATGAACTTTCACAACATACATACACACACTTAAAGTGCCTTCAATAAAGTCTAAACATATTGTGATGTTTAGAAGTGAAAAATGTGATATCCTGGGAAAATAAGAACAAAAGGCATGCAGTTGTGCCACTTTTGCTACCTCAGTGCAAGTGATGAAATGGGATTGGACAGGAGGACACAATAGACTGAGGCCGTCCATTATGCCATTGAGCACCAGCCCTCGCTGCCTCCAGACTGAACTAGCTCCATCCTCACCTGCCCTTCTTTGAATCAGCTGGACCCACCTCACCTGCTAGTCCTTCCTGCTCTCCCTTCTCTCCTTTCTTGCTGGTGACTAGGTGATTTCTGAAACAGCCAAGAACCCTTAGGGAAGAAACAGCATTTTCCAAAACTCCAGGCTTATACCCAGATAACTCATTCCACTCCCTTCCTCTTCCCCAAATCCATGACAGCCTGTTGTCATGGTTACCCAAATCTTTATCTGCTTTGCTAGTTGAACAGCCAACTCCTCTCCAACCCACCTCCTGTTGCCCCCACCTCCCTGTCCTTTACTGCTTCCCTCCCCCCACCCTCCTGTCCTCCTGTCCTAAGGGACTAAAGGGAAGCTCAGCAGCCACTGGTCCTCCCTCATTCCACTCTGCCAGCTCTTCTCAGGAGAGCTTTTTTTTATGTTCCCAAGTGGAAATGTACCACTCATGACAGAAACAACCAGTGACCAGAAATGAAGGTTCTACACAAATTGAAGGGAGGTTCCTCTCTTTGGCAAAGAGAGACTGATATTTAGTGCAGTTACCTGACAAGCCTGCTGAGTCCACTAATCCACTCCACCCAGTGAGCCAGGCTGCGAATAAGATCTTGCATCCTACTCTAAACAGGATTCTCACCTCCTCAGGCCCAATCCTTTCTTCCCTCCAGCTTAGCGGACACTGCCCCCCTCCTCCAGACAGTGAATGCCCTGCTCTGGGCTCTCTCAGAGGCACCATAGGGATACCCAGTTTTACTGAGGCATAACTAACTAAAATCACATGCATTAAAGTTGTTCAATTTGATATCTGGATATACATACACATCATCAAGCCAATTAGCATTCATAAACTCATCTAGATACCATTTCCTTCCTCCTTCCCTTCCTTCTTTTGACTGTATTGCGGTGAGAGAACTTAGTGATCTTCTCCAAAATGTCCTCAGTCTCCTGACTTCTAAACCAACTTCTCTCTACATGCACTTTCCCCTCAGCACATATACACAATGCCCTACCCTAAAATAGCCCTTTGGGCCCCAGGTTACTCTCTGGGCACTGCCCACTCATCTGCCATTTTGGAAAGTCGCCTCCTCTCCCTGTCTGTTTCCTAGTTTTGCATTCAGTCTACTGCACAGGGCTCCTCCAGCACCACGGCTGAGCCCAGGCTACAAGATGGTGCGACGGACCAGCACAGCCGGAGCACTAAGACCGCCAGGACAGGGACCCAGGGAAGGCGGAAGAGGGTTCAGCAAGATGACATACTCAATATCTGCGGATCAGCGTCTGGGTGCAGTCTGCAGCTTGACCGCACGCATTTACACAGAGCATGCTGGCGTTCAGTACGTTGTTTTTCATCAGTGTCAGATTTCTTAGAACAGACAAATCAGATCATATCCTGATTACTGCTGTTAAGATTGCCGTTCCTTGGTGACCTTTTGAGGTTACTTATTAGCTTCTGATACTTTCAAGCTCTGCCACCATGGCCACTACCTAGCCTTAAACACTGCCTTTAGGCATACATTGCTCTCACCCATCCTTGTCTCTGCCCGATTTGTTCCTCTGTCTCTTTTCATGTTGTCCTTACTGTCCAGACTCTCTCAGTCCATCCCGGAGGCCACTCACCTCTGGGGAATCATTTTTTGTAATATTTAAAGGAGTTTTCTAGATGTTTACTTAGCGACTCTTTCTGCTCTTTACTGAGGAAACACAAAGGTGGCCTTGACCTAAATAATTTATTTATAAAATCTACAAAATACCACACTATTCTTTTTCCATCAATATTCAAAACTCTGCCTTTCCCAACATACATTTTTGTATGTGATGTGTGTGCGTGTGTCTGTTGGCTCTGGGAATTTTCCCATGTAACCTCTCTTAGGTAGTCTCCACAGCCTGCCTCCTATGACATATGCTAGACCAAGCTAAGTCACAATCATGGGGAGCAATTGGCTTTTACTGTTTCTCCTGAGCCTTTTCCTATAATCTTATCTACTTTTGGTAATTGTTTTACTGTCTGAATAAGTAATTTTTTTAATTGCGAGTTATTAACAAAATTTCCAGGATTGTGTGCATTTTGTTTGGCCGCCTTAACTATAAACTTGAACAGCAAAGAAACATCTGAGAACAAAGTGACTTCAGGACCAGGTGTTTTCGTGAGTGACCAACTCTGTGTATTCAGTGGTCACGGGTGCTGTTGTTGAAGCACCTGGTGTTCTAAGGGATACAATTCGTTAATGCCAATTACAAATTACCAAAAGAATCAGACAAATAAGCAGAAGGAAAAAACAGCCAAGAACGTAAGGGGCTGACTGTGCACCACCTCCTCCCGCGTGCACACTTCCTTGAAGCATTTTGCCAAGTCCTGCGCAATTGCTCACGCGGACTCCACAGGAGGTGGCGTGACAAGATGGTCCTGTGTTGATTTCATGGGGGCACTTTTTAACCCCCAACAAGTGGTTGTGCTGGTTAACTAGCAGAACTCCAGGGGACATTTCCTCTTGTTTAAATCTTGTCAACTCTGTGACTTCAGCCAATCAGTTTCCTTTTCAATCATTAAGAAGACAGTAGGACTACCTCACCTGGTTATTGTGATGATTAAATAAGTCAACATATGTCAAATGCCAGGGTGGTGCCCACAAAGAGACAAATTGCTAGTGACCCTGAATTATCACCTGGATCCCTTGGCTGCCTTCCATGTTGCCGTTCAGTCTCTTCTTGAAACTCCACCACCTTCTTCTGGTCTCTTATACTCTCTCCCTCTCCAGACCTCCACCCCAGCTCCTCTGAATACCTCACAGCTTTCTTTGATAGAATAGTTCAGAGTTCTATTTTGTGTTTCTGTTCTTATGCCTTTAAACATTCTCCCTGAGCAACTTCAGTTATAAACAAGATTTTAACTGCCATAGTGCATGGTCATCCACCCCACCCCTCCAGGTGCTTGTATCTACTGGGCATCTCCACCTGGTGGCTCCCAGGCAACTTGGACTCAACCCGACAAGTCAGAATTGCCCTTCTGGACCTTCTGTCCCAGTGACAGGCTCCACTTGTAGCCTCAGTCCCCGAACTGCTTCCCCCTTATCCCTCATCCTCTATCTCCCTGTAGTGACCAAGTCCAGTTAGCTTTATTTCAAGCTGTCTCAAGACAAAACTAAGCCATCTACCATTACTGAATTTTTCTAAGTGAATATTTTCATTATTTTGGGGCTTATATTATCAAAAGTATTTATCCCTCTCAAATAAGTCCTTCAACTACAGCCAGAACAACCCACCTTTATACCACCAGGCCCAAGTTTCTTCCCTTATTAAATCCTCAACAGTTTGCCATTATCTACAACAGTAATAGTCAAACTTAACTTGGGTTCTTCTAAAATAACTAAAATCTGATTGTCTAAGGGAGTGAGCTAAGAAACTATTTTAACAAGTGCCGGATGATTCTCGTGATCAAATACACTTGTAAAATGCATGTCCCCTAAGATAAGACAGCATCTCCTCCTGTCACAGCTGCTCCTCTTTAGAGAATTCCTATGATCTAGCAGCAGAGAATGAAAAAGTGAGGTATATCTGCAACACATCTCTCTGTCACAGTTCCCCGCCACTGATGGGTACTGCGAACTGGTTTTCCATGATGTCTCACACCCAGCCCCCCTGGTGCTGTTCACCACCCCACCCTAAATGCTGCTCCTGGAATGTGGAGCACCCTCCCTGCAGCACTGATAACACAGTCAACTCCTCCTCACTCCTCAAAACTCTCCCAGTATCACCTTCTCCAGGAGGCCTTGCTTAGTTAGGTAGCTCCCCCAGTCTCACCCACCCCAAATTTTCATGGAGTTCATTCCTTTCACACTCCACCAGCAGCCTGGGCTTTCCTCCATCACAGAATTATTCCAGGTAACTACCTGCTTCTTGTCCTCTCTCCTATAACATGTTTATTTCCTAATTCCTGCACCTTATCCAATTCTTAGCAGCCAGAAACAACATTGTTCAATGAGTGACAAAAAATGATCTCTGCAGGATTTAGCTCCAGTGTTTCAACCATTCATGTCTGTTTGAAGCATTATCATCTCATCCACAGCATTCACTATGATCCCAACTTCAGCTCACCTAAAATGTTCTCTTTATTCTCATTTAAATTGTTGGGTTGAAGTCTTAAATAGGGACACAATGCACCGATTACATGTCTTTCTGTGTGTGTGCCAAGGAAAGAACAAGAAACTTGTACTCCTGTAAACACCAGATGACCACTGTCAAGTGTCTGCCTGCCTGTGAAGCACTGGGTGTGAAGACCCTGGCAAAGCCACTAGATGGAAATGATGCCAGCCGACCATCCTTTTACATGGCATATATTTTCCCTGCTCAGGGAGCTTTGGGCGTGAAGTGACCTGACACATCACTTGTCAAAGGTCTTGCTGAACCTGGGATACGCCTTACCTGCTGCATTTACTCCACTTAAGGCTTTGCAACTTTAAATTTCCTGAAAAGAAAATGATGCTACTTGGAAAAGACATTCTCGGTGAGCCATTGTTTGCATTTCGGAATCACTCCTCTTCCTGTCCAACGCCTTACAAATTGTCTGTTTCATAACCTACACAAGAATGTTTTATGGAAATGGTGTCAGACGTTTTCATCTACAATCCTCCCATTTTTTAAAAGCTAGGAAATGTTTATCTTCGTTTTCCAGCTCCTGTCCCATTTATTATCCACAATTCTTCAAAGGCTCTAAATAGTAATTCAATCACTTCTCTCTGTTACCAGAAAATAATTCATCCAGGCCAAAAGGCTTGAATCCTGTAGCTCAGGTCAGTGTTTGCTTACACTCCATCATCGAGAAGAATTTGAGAAAAAGGATTATGATGAGTCTTATTCTGCAGTTATTGAAAGGAGTATAACATTCTGAAGTTTCCTTTAAAGACTTAGGGGAATCAATCACCCATTAATTTTTTTTCTAAGCAGAGTTGTTGAATTATACATACACACACACACACACACACACACACGGCAGGGGTGGGGTGGAGTGGAGAATGAGTGTGTTTGGATTCAGAAAGTTCAGCTAAGAAAGATCAAAATAAAAATCCAAGCTCCATCATTTAGGAGCATTGCACCTTTAACTTCTACACAAGTCTCAATTTCTTCATTTTCAAAATACAGAGAACGATGATGTTATTTTTCAAGATAGCTTGAAGATGTAAAAGAGTTAATACGAACTGAGTTACAAAAATGAATTTAAGTTAATACAAATGAATTAGTCTCTTGGTACCTGCTACCAGGTTTTTCTTCTAACTACATGAGTAAGTTTTAGCAAGTAATTCCTGATGTGAAGGGATCCAGATATTGTCACAGATCAAATGACAAAGAGAGTCAAACCAATCAAGAACAGCAATGCAGAACTTTCCCTTAAGAACTGCTGGAAACAGAGTCTCCCTGGTGGTACAAGGGTTAAGTTTCAGCACTCTCACGGCTATGGCCTGAGTATGATCTCCAGCCAGCGAGCTGACCCACATGGCCCAGCAGACCACTCTCTCCTGCCTCGCCCGCTGCTCCCCTCAGCAGTGTGTTTCAGTCAATCTGCCTATTTTGCTCCCCACTCTTCTCTGGTGAACCCTCTCATCACCTGCACTCTGGCCTATACCGCAGTTCTTCTACACATAAAGTAAAAATAAATCTTAAAAACCTGTTGAAAAGTAGTTGCACATATTAAATATATACAGTTCTGTGTTTGTTGATCATACCTAGATAGATATTTTGTTAAAAAGTGCTGGTGAGGATGTGGAGAAAAAGGAACTCTCTTACACTGCTAGTGAGAATGTAAACTGGTCTAGCCCCTTATAGAAAACTGTATGAACATTCTTTTTTTTGGGGGGGGGGAAACGAAGCAAGTAAGTTATATTCAGATAAATAGGATATGAAGGGAAATATTTCAGAGTATTATACGTGTTACAATGGCCAGAAAAATGTTACATTGCTCAATTAAGAAATTTTCATTAGGTTTTAAAAACATCTACCACAGCATCATTAAATCAAAAACAACTAACGTAACTATGAAAAATTCCACTATCCCCAAATGTATCATTTTTAATAGAATTTTTTTTTAGAGCAGTTGTAGGTAAAAACCAAAATTGCTCTGAAAGTACAGGGGATTTTCCTGCATACATGTCATGCTATCAAAATCCTCAACCTGATAAACCTACATGGAACCTGCATTACTGCCCAGAGCCCATAGTTTCATTATGGGTCAGTCTTGGTGTTGTTACATAGTCTGTAGGTTTTTGATAGAGGGTTGTGACACATGTCCACTCTTTGTATGGACATTCTTAAGACAAAAATGTACCTGCCATATAGCCAAGCAATTCCAACCTAGGTATCTACCCAATAATACTAATTTGAAGGGAAACTTGTACTCCAGTATTCATTGCAGCATTATTTACAATAGTTAAGCTATGTAAACCACCTAAGCGCCTAAATAGAGGTAAATAAATCAAGAAGATGTGGTATAAAAAAAAAAAAGATGTGTATATATACATAATGGAATACTACTCAGCCATCAAAATAAATAAACTCTTGCCATGTGCAGCAACATGAATACAGCTGGAGGAGGAGAATATGCTAAGCAAAGTAAGTCAGAGGAGCAATTCATATGCTGGTCATTTTCATGTGGAATACAGAGAAACTAAACAAAGGGTCGGATAAAGTCAAACTAAGAACTAACCTTAGAAAGTTGACTACAGAACTATTAAGCTACCAGAGATATTGTGGGGTGGGGGGTGAGAGGTGAGAGCAAGGTGGGGAGAGAGCACAACAGACTACAGTGGAGAACTGTGGGAGTCTTGATGGTGGGTGCAGTATGGTGTGGTAACAACACCTGAGTGGACAGACCCCATACTTCTAAAATACAGTGTTGTAAGCCAATGTTACTGTAATAAAAAAGAAAAAGAACAGACCCAACCAACAAAGAAAGGGTATAAATTTTTAGTTATGTAAGATGAATAAATGCTAGATAGACTGCCTGTAAGGCACAGTGCCTATAGTTATCAATGCTATACTGCACATTTAAATTCTCGCCAAGTGTCAATCTTATGTTACATCTTCTAATCATAATCACAGCCATAGTCATAATTAGGAGGGCAGAAGGAATAATTTGAAACTGATGGATATATTACAGCATTGATTATGGTGATACTTTCATGATGTCTACTTGTGCAAAACACCAAGTTGGACACATTATGTACAATTTTTTGTACAGTGTCATACCTCAACAATAAAGTGGTTAAGGAAAAAAACCTGGTAAAAATTACTTGTCTGTAGATCTTACTGTGCCTATACTTCTGGTACAGAAGTCATAATACAGGTCTAAAAGAGTTAGGGATGACACCATGCATAACTGCAAAGCAAGTAGGCTAAATAAGGAAGTAAAGTAAAGGTAGACCGGTACAGGCAACCTGGAACAGGGGAAGCATGTCAGTTCAAACTTAGCTCAGGGCTTCCGAACACAGTCCAGAGGCAAGAGTTTAAAGAGCCTCTAGCAGGAAGCAAATCCTGCAGTGATGTTCGGACCTCACTAGGCACCATCTCTAGTCCTGTGCACTCCCCAACCACCGCTGCACCCACATCTGAAGACATCCCAAGGAAAGTTTGTGATGGAAATGCTCATATTTTTCTCAGTTTTCAATTCCTTCCATGATTTTTATTTCTCCTCTCAGGTTTTCGACACAGGAAGAGCTGAAATGTGCACGAACTCTTGTTCAGGTGCCCAGGGCGTCAACCCTCGCTCCCTTTGAATGAAGTCTAGATGCACCGAGTGTGAAACCCAGAGTAAACCTCAGTCCCCTTGGAATTCAGCTTTTTGGACAATACCTGGGATGGACCCAACTCTTAAACCTTTCCCCATCCAGGTCTTTGACTGTCGAGGTACAGTCGCATTTCATGCGATAAACGGTTTTGTTTTAGCCTTCTGAAAAGATAACCATATTATAACTAGTTTGGAAATATGGATTTACCATCCACAGGAAATTGGTTTTTTCTTTAGCACATTTAACCAATTTTTTTCTCATTTCTTTTCTGCACTTGCTTCTTGGCTCCAAGATAAAATCCTTCTGTTTGAAGTACTAGAAGCACAGAATCCTCCTATGTGGTCACTTGGTACTAGAAGAGTCCACTGTGCCCTGTTCCTTCTTCCTCAGAAGAGTCCCTTTCCATGAAAACTATGAGGTTCTCCTTCCCATGACACCTGGACCAGGGAACCTGCTCTTTACAGGGCCCATGGCCCATGTATTGGGCACAGTCAGGGGCATCGTTGGTCAGTAGAAAAGACGCAGGAAGGGCTATGCTTCCTGACCTGTGTATGCGTCTCCTCTCCAGGCCAGTCAGGGTTACCTCTCCAGTGGAGGGGAACTGTTCTTGCCCTCTTTGTGAGTTGCTGGCACATCAGCCTACACCTGTCCATCCCAGTGAGGCCTCTGCCCCAATGAAGCCATTCAGCTAAAAGTGATTTAGAGTGTGAATCTTTTGCTCACCTGAAACAACAATCCCAGGGAGCTTTGGAACTGAAACCAGTCGGGGCAGAGTCCTATGGCCTGAAAACCAGCACTGTAGCCCAGTGACAGGCCTTCTCACCATGCTGGCATTTGCTCAGTTTGCATATTGTGGTCACACTGCTGTAGAGCTTCAAAGGGCACCCAGCAACGGCTCCCAGGCTGCCTTTGATCAACTCCTATCACAGATCCAGGAAATAAATGCCTAATAAATGGTGTTCACCGCTCTAGAACAGATCCTGCTTCTTTGCACCCCCCAACCACTCCTCAGGTCCAGGGAGGTTCCCCAGACATCAGTGTGTTCAGTCAGCTCCCCAAAGCCTGCTGGGATTATTGTTCCAGAGACTCACACTGTAAATTGCTCTCAGAATTCAGAAAGAACTTTTCTGGGTGAGAATGTGTCAGAGTTCTTTCATGCTGCCTTTTTGCCAGATATACACATCGAAATAATTGGAAGAAGATCAGAATGGTTTCTATTTAACTTTCTATCATACACTCCCTGGCCCCAGCAGCACTACAGCAGAAGTTAATAAGCACTTTCAAGTTCATTTTCACCAAAGCAGAAATACTGCTCCATCATGGAAGTGCACCACTGTCCTGCCTAATGCCTCCACAGGTGGGTCACTGTTACCCCAAAGGCAGTCACAGGATGTTCTTCCTCCTGTTTGCCCATGTTATCTGCAACTGTCCTGTTTCACTCTTGTTCTCATGTATTTAAGAAGCCCCACACACTCGTTTTTAATGTCCAGGTTTAAAAGACAATTGATAAGACAACCATATAATTTACTTGCAGTACAAGACAAACTTCACATTTCTCATCCTGAAATACAAAGATGTTCACAATCTCACCCTCACCCACTACCTCCCAGTCTCATCAGACAGGACTTCCCGTCCCCTCCCCTTACCTCCCAGAAATGCTTTCCCTTCCTCACTCCTCAGAAACACAGGCAGCTACTTGTCTGAAGTTTTTCAGCTGATAAGTGAGTGGAAAGCCATTTTCTTTTCCACCTCAATATTCCCAGTTTCATCAAGGGTTTCTCCTGAGACACTGCTTCCAGACCTTGGAACCCTGGCAAGGGGTTATAACTCTGGCAGCTCTGATTTAACAAAAGGGAGTATAAACAGGTCTCCAGGTGTGTGGAGCCATGGAAGGAATGTTGCCTTCTGCAATCAATTCATATGGTTCCAGTAACGCAGCTTTTTAGTGGCCCCAACATATTTAACAGCTTATATTGAATTCTTCATCAAGCACAACCCAAATGTCTTTTCTCCACCAGAACGATTGCCAGTAGTTTTTTTTTCCCCCTCATCATTACCATTGATCTTTTTTTAATTCCCAAATAAGATTTTACATCTATCTCTTTGAAATACCATCTTGTTATTTTTAACCCAGCGTTCCAACATATCCAACTAATCTCCAGACATTTTGTCCTCAATTCCATGGGCCACTCTTTCCGGCATTGTTACAATTTGAGTGCACAGAGCTCCTGTGTTTGCAGTCAGCTCTCTGACAGTGGTACTGCCCAGGGCAAGTCCAAGAAGTGGACGCTCAAGGCTTCCCTGCGACACGTCCAGCCTTGTCTGGCCATCACCTGAGTCTTCCAACAAGCATCCCTTGCAGAAGGGGCACCTCATGGAGCCCATGCTAGATCTGCACTCTGCAAAGAGAGGCGATGGGAACTTTCCAAAAATAATGCAGCTGAACCATACCACTGACTCATTCAAAAGCCACCCTCCAGCCTAGCTGAATCTGAGGCTCAGCACAGCCTGCCACTGAGCTTTCCATCAAGGCCCAGAAGCCCAGAGCATTGAGCCTTCCAACCAGCTAGGGAGAGAATGCTCACTGTTGGAGTTTCCTCCCCAAAGTCTTACCCGTGTTCCTAAGAGATAGTGACCTGACTGACATTAGTACCTTAGTGTGATGCAGAAAGGGTTCCAGAGAAGACTGCTGAAAGGAAAAGGTCAAGAGAAGTCTGTTGAACATGAGTTTCCCTGAATGTCAGATCTAGTTCCTGAAGCCTGACTCTCTATCCCTTTATTTACAGTCAAAGATAGGAAAAGAGCTGACAACTCTCCCAAGACTTAAAATCCTGGGAGCACAGGACAACAGGGATGCACCAAGGAAGTTCAAGCAGGAAGAAAAGGGAGCCCACCCAGTCATTTTGAAACTGTCCCTGTGGGACCCCCTAAACAAAAAACCCAAGCAGTTCCAGGAGATAAGGGTATCTGCTGCAGTAATGCGGGCCCATGAAGCTTCACTGTAAGGAACGCAACAAAAATTCCACAAGGACAGAGACAAGGAGAGGAGATAGCAATAACAAAAACATGCCCGAGTCTTCTAGAAAATGGAAATTGAATTAACAAGCCATTACTGACCTTCTGGAACAAAGAAACTTGAAACTCTCAAAGGGCAAAGCCGAGAAAAACAAGCACGCAGGCCTCAGACAGGCTGAGGTAGGAAGTCATGCCAAGGATCCCCCAGGTACCTCCTGGCCCTCCCGACCCCTCTCCCCATTCAGCATGTGGCATGCCTCCCCTGGCAGGGCAGGAAAGGAGAGGCTTTCTTGCCAGAGGGACTGGAAGAACAGTCCTTAGGAATCCAGGTCCTTAGAGAGGTCAGCACAGTGGTTAAGGGGTGCAACGGTAAATGTGAACCTGAAATGCAAGATTTGAGTGAAAGTCAATACCTGCTGTCCCTGCCCCAAACCCGGCTATCCCAAGACACATAGCAAGTGCACAGCCCCAAAAACAGCTCTGGAAGATTCTATTCTGGATAGTCTGACCTGCCCATGGGAAAAGACAAGTGGGGTTCTTCCCAGGGAACAGCTTTGTAGGGCCCTGGGTAAAGGCAGTGAGGCCCCCAATGCACGAGCCTGATCACCTACATGTGCCCTTCACCATTCAGAACCCCCGAGCATGTGAACTGAAGACCACAGAGCTCCTGATGTGGGAAGAAAGACATTACTAGGGAAAGCAGGAGCAAAATGCACCATCAAGGAATGGAAAAGTAGACAAACAAGGAGTTGTTCTTGGTATTTAAAACCCCACAGAGTAAAACCTCAATAGGAGAGTCAAAAA
Source organism: Galemys pyrenaicus (assembly GCA_019455555.1). NCBI lineage: Eukaryota > Metazoa > Chordata > Mammalia > Eulipotyphla > Talpidae > Galemys > Galemys pyrenaicus. The sequence continues at coordinate 2,125,612 of JAGFMF010011412.1, forward strand.
TAAAGTTGAGGCCATCTCCCAGAACAGAGGCCAAGAGTTAACCAAAGGTTGGGAAATTAGAGATCAATCAGAACACACAACTTTCAGATAATAAGGCTTCCAAAAGAAAAAAAATTTGGAATGACAGTGAAAAAAGAAAAAAAGATAAAAAATGAAATGAAAGAAAAAAGGACGTGACAGCATACCGCAAATCCCCTCTCAACAGCACTTCCAAAGCCACAGCACTTTCAAGAGGACAGTGGTTAAAAGCCACTCACTTTGATTAAGGATAGCTCCATCAACCACCACAGAGGTGACTTCAAAAGTGTTAGTTAGCCTATGCCTCAAGGTCCACCCCTGAAAAATGGAACAAATAATTGTCCCTTTTCTACAAAGTTGTTATGAAAAAAAGTTAGTGTCTAAAACTCCTAATCTGCAACTAGAACATAGCTAATCCACATTAGCCACTACTTAAGATGCTATGTCATATTAGAGTACAAAGATTATAATCATTAATTTAACCCCAAACTTTGATTAATTACATGAGGGAGAGCGAGGAAGAAGAAATACAGTAGACAGGGCATGGAGATTACTCTAGCACCTTACCTGGAGGAAGAAGGCAAAACATAACATCTGCAGTTGGCAAATCAAGGAACAGCAGCACAAGCACAGTGTTCAGAAATGCAGAGCTGGATGAACAGCCAGAAGAACTGCAAGTGGCAGCCAGGAGAGGGGGACTCCACTGGGTGAGGGGGCAGGGGGCACACTCATGTGACTTGTTTATTTTCATAACCACTCAGCACACACATATTTAAGTGACCTTACACACACACCTGAAACCAGAGAAATGACAATAAGTGACTCATGAAAGCAGCTTCTTCAAAAGCTAAGCACTCACTCAGAGCAAAAAAAGTATCCTCTCCAGATGTGTCAAACAAAAAGTAAATAAAGGACATGTTTCCAAGGACATGGGAGATGAGCAGACTCCTGACAGTCCAGGGGAAATCACGCTGTGCCCCAGCAGACCCAAGGGCCTAGAGTTCTCCCCCACCCTCTCTTGTTAGGGTACTCCTGGTATTCCCACCATCCACCTCACCAGTCTTCCAAGGGATGCTGCTTGCCACAAGGGACGAAAGAAGTTGCTGCAGCTCTGGCAGTCCCCAAAGCAATAAAAATGAGAGAGAAGATAAATAGGTGGGACTACATCAAGATAAAAAGCTTCTGTACAGCAAAGGAAACGTTAAAC